>CM052093.1:3516956-3587258 GCA_028453745.1 Agapostemon virescens | reverse complement strand
ATTCTATATATTTTATATATTCTATATATTTTATATATTTTATATATTTTATATATTCTATATATTTTATGTATTCTATATATTTTATGTATTCTATATATTTTATATATTCTATATATTTTATATATTTTATATATATTTATATAATATTTTTTCGACACCAATATGGTGTCTAATTTCGTTTATGATTTATTATGTGGAAACCAATAGAAAATAAAGTAATTAATTTTACATATTTGTAAACTAGAATATGCGCTTCAACGCATTACGGACCAGAAAATTCGATAAACGCATTTGAAGTAAGTATGTAAAGCTTTAATTTCGCTAAAACCATGGTGTCCGAATATTAAAACGAGTAACTGTATACAATTTACGAAATATCGCCCACAACATATACTTCGACAGGATTCTAACATAAAAGATGATAGCACATGTAGTAAAGCTGCGCTTTCCAGTTACACCGAAGCTCGCGAATTGCGAACATCAACCTCGGAACATAGTTAATAAAGTCCGTGATATTATTTCGTGTTGTATATTTGTTCAAAAAAGGCGAAATATTATCAAAGATGGGTCGCGAAAAGTGATTGAATAGGCATGAAATTAACACTATAGTTGAATCGAGGAAAGAACAATATTCAGTGACAAAAATAGCAAAAATTATGAATGGAAGTCGAAAAGTAATAATGAATTTCTTGAAAAATCCGGAAAACTATGATAAAAAGAAGAGTTCTGGACGTCCGCAAAGTCTAAATGCTCGGGAATGACGTGCAATACCAAGAGCAGCATTAAATTCTAAAACGACTGCAAGTCAAACTGCTCAAAGCGTTGATGTAGACTGATATAAAGAATGTGAGACGCATTTTCCAAAAATGCAAATACATAACACGAAGAAAATTGAAGAAAAAGCCTTGATTAACTATGCAACGTAAGATGAATCGATTACACTTTTGCGGAAAAGAATATTCGTGTGCGAAAAAAATGGCGAAGAATAATATTTACGGATGAAAAGAGGTTTAACTTGGATGGAACAGTTTTTGAATCGTCGGCAAATGGGAGGTAGTGGTGCGGTGATTTGGTACGGTATCGTGTACTATGGTAAAATGGAAATCAAATTTATAACAGGAAAAGTGAATAGGAAAATGTATTTGGAAATGATTAAGGAACAAATAAAACGCGTACGCCACCAGAATTGTTGAACAGAAGTTTATTTTTCAGCACGATAATGCCGCAGTACACGCTGCAAAAGTAGTAAAAGAGTACTTTTCTCGAGAAAAAATTCGCGTTTTGGATTAGCCAGCAAGGTCACCCGACCTTAACATTATTGAAAATTGTTGAGGAAATCTTGCCCGAGCTGTATATGGAAATGGCAGAACAATTTGAAAATATTGCCGAATTAAAAAAGTCTATTCAAGATGAGTGGAAGCAATTAAAGCAAAAAACTATTAAAAAACTCTATAAATCTTTGTCAAAGATTATGATGGCTATTGATAAATTAGATATTTGTTGTTAGAAATTAGATATTTGTTGTAGTTTATAACAAGATATTAAGCATTATTGTTGTACATAATTTTAAGTTAAATGTGCTATCATTTTGTCCTACTATATTTCCCTAAAAGTTCTTTTTCTTTATTAATAAAATTTTATATACTGGCGAAATTCAATTCAATTTCAATTGTGTATGTTCATAGGGGTATTTTGCAGGAACTGCAAAACTTTGCACTTTAATTTTAAAGTGTGCTATCTTTTTGTCCCGGAGTGTATCTACCTTTTCGTACAACGTAATATAGTTCTTTAAGTTTATAACGTTAGTTGTGTACGCAAAACTGTTATTGTAAAAAGGGGAAGGGGGAATTGAGAAGAGAAAAAGATATTGACAAAAGGGAACCCAGGGAACTCCAATGACTTTGACCTTAATCGCGGAATGAATTTATCTTTCACCAGAAGCAACGTTACGTCGTTTGCTAAGCGTGAATGGAAAGCGGATGGGAATGTTATTAACTGTTCCGAATGATTGTAACTATGTATACAGGGTGTCCCAGATAAATTGGAACACCTAAATATCTTTCGTATTTACAGTCCTATCAGAAAACTTCAGAGGACAAAGTGACAGTATTGCAGGGGGGCAATATAATATAATATAAAGAAAAACATTTTTTATGTTGTGTTTTTTAATGAAATTTCAAGGTCACCGATTTTTTTTGCCTGATAGACAATAAAAAACTGAATTTAGTGAATACCACCTTTTTGACCTTGAAACGACCTTGAGTAAGAATAATAATGTTGAAGCGGATGAAATGTGGAAGTTTAAAACTTACGTGTTTCAGCAAAGATTGCGCGTTGTTTACGTCGGGTTGACGTTTACATATCATAATAAATGTTCAAAATAGTTTTCATAGTAAACAGCGTATGTTTATGTTAGAGTATGTATCATTGAGATCGTTAACAGAAGGTTAATCGGTTAGAATAAGTACGTTGTTCCTTCTGCATTATTCGAGATCGAAACGTGAAAGTGATAACAATGCGTTATACTGTACAGGAACGAATCGATATGGTTTTCACTTATAGCGAAAGCCACCAATCTTTGAGGCAAGCAGTACGTTTGTATCGTGAAAAATTTGTGAATCGTATTTGTCCTCCGTTACACGCATTTTCCGTCGTGATAAAACAATTTCAAAATACCGGTAGTGTAAACCCACAAGGCCAGAGGATATGCGGCAAAGGATTACTGCAGAATGTGCTTCAATTACGTCTGAGGAAGTCGACAATGCCTACAGATCATTTATTAAAAGATTGCAACATTGCATAAATGAGGATGGTCAACATTTCGAACATTTATTATGATATGTAAAAGTCAACCCGACGTAAACAAAGCGCAATCTTTGCCGAAACACGTAAGTTTTAAACTTCCACATTTCATCCGCTTCAACATGATTATTCTTGCTCAAGGTCATTTCAAGGTCAAAAAGGTGGTATCCACTAAATTCAGTTTTTTATTGTCTATCGTGGTATCGTAAGAAAAATATACTATTCCATTTAAGAAAACATCGGTGACCTTGAAATTTCATTAAAAAACACGACATAACAAATTTTTTTTCTTCACCATTATATTACCCCCCTGCAATACTGTCACTTTTGTCCTCTGAAGTTTTCTGATAGGACTGTAAATACGAAAGATATTTAGGTGTTCCCATTTATGTGGGACACCATGTATGTATCGTAATACCAAATCTTTCAGTTAATCATAATAAAAACGTTAAAAGTAATCGTCTAACGATTACCGAGTTGTTAATCACGAGCAACGACTACATTTGCTTCGATTACCCGAGTCATTAATTCGTTAACCGTGATTACTGGGTTAGCTACCTAGTGATCGTAATAAATGGTGAATATGATTTCACGGTAGTCGATCATTGATCAGACTACTTTTTCCCGAACATTGAACCGATGACTTTAATGCGAATAAACTGGTCGATGAAAATTTGAAACAGCAATGTTTCGAAAGCGAGAACACGCGAGTTGCATGTGTATATTGTTTTGCGTCACGGCGATATAACACGGATACAATGCTGCTAAACTTGCCAAGAAACTACTATATGTCATGTAATAATGCGACAGTTTATTTCGAGCATCGAAACTACATTGACTGTGACTTACCAGAGAAAAACCAAAGAAACGCGCACAATAGAATGCGCTAAAACCGAGTCAGAATGATTATTTGCTTATCGACAAACTTTCGGTTGCAAGTTCGAATGGGTATGGATGCAAAGAAAGTAGGTACCTACAGATTTCTGTACGTATGTTCGAACGCGTGTGCTGCCACTCTGCTGGAAATGATGAAAGTCTTTTGTCCATTGAATCTACGAATATGTAATAATTTATAATTTTTAGAAGAATATTAAACGCTTCAACTACGTGTCCCTTATATGTATGGTAGATATATACAAAAGAAGCACGAGTTAATATATAATAAATATATGTGTGGCAAGTATACGTACTTGTTCCGTAAGTCTGATATACCGGCGACGCGCGCGCGTGCACCATACCGTTCGAAAGTATATTAATTACACATACATATACATATGTGTGTGTATGTAATCACAGTTAAATAGAATTAAACGGAAATAGTTATGCGTTTCTGAAATAAATGTTCGTAGATACTGCTCCGAGATATACGAATACTAAACGGAAATTCAGCTGAAACGTATGATACCGCATTCTGAGAAGATAATTCATTCGCTACCGGTCGTCTGTATTTTGACAACGTTCGAACGTTGTGTTTATAACAATCTATTGAACGCAACGGCTTTTCTCGTCGAATCTAAATAAACGCGTTGTTACGGATAAGTTAGAAATTCTCGAAATAGCGTGCCCTAACCTAACATAACCTAACGTAACGTAATGTAACGTAACGTAAAGACATATGTGTATATGCGATATAAAGGAAATGATAAAAAATGAGAAAATCATATTGTCGCACACGGGTGACACTGGTAACGAATCAATAAAATTTGATGTCGAATCAAATACGTAAGGTCGTAGGTTCGTAGGGTGCAGTAAACGTGTGTATTCTCGCAGAAGAGTTCGGTAATAAAGGTCATCGAATGGTAATAGCGACAACGTTTGCGTTTCGTGTCTCACGAGTTCACCAACAATTGCAATTGTTAAACGTATTGTAGTTTACATCGACTTCTCCGAAATTTGAACGAAGAAAAATGTTGGGCGTGCGGTGAGCTAAGAAAGCTGCCAGGTTCGGATATTTAAGATGGACTCCACCGTTGAAAACGATGCTACGTGAGCTGGGTGTTTTTGTAAACAAAATAAGCATCAGCTGATCGCGTTACCATAACTACAATGGCTGCTATTATTGATCTCGTGAGCGAGCTTTTACACACGCGCGTGCCGCGTCGAAAATCCGTTCCTGTCCGTTTCCACGCACGGGATTAAATCTGATCCCACGTATCCATGACTTGCGGACAAATATGCACGCGTTCGCAAATAAATAAAAACAATATTTTTCTCGTTCGTACTCACCGAAAATCAGCCTGCCAATCTGGAGCGAATGCTAAAAAACTGCGACGCACTGCATTGTACGCGCGGAAAACAATAACTTGCAAATAATTAGCAGACGAAAGTGAGTAACACCACGGAAAGAATAAAGTCACGGACGAACAAATTGTTGATGCGGCGAATAGATAAAATAACGCGAACGAAAAACGTGCTATTTCAAATAGTAGGAAAGGAAAGTAATAACGCAACGAGGGGCCTGCTACGTGTTTTAACCATGTCTGACCAACTGTTTGAGCCCAGGGTGAATTGTGATTAGTTGCGCATGTGTATCGACGCAACCCTTCTTTCGTAACTTCCATTGGTCGTTTTCAGAAACAGGGACGCCGCAATTCAGGGCGCAAAGTAGAGTAGAAATAAAAACTGATACAAATATTTCGAATGTTAAATATCATTTTTTACATATATTTCTTACAACGAGATATATCTGTATATATATGTGTGTGTGTGTGTGTGTGTGTATACATATATATGTGTGTATATATTATATATATGTATATATATATATATATATATATATATATAAATAACTATGAAGTATATATATGTATATATATATAAATAACTATGAAGTATATATATTTATATTTATATATATATATACCTCACCATTTTTTTCAATTCTAAGCTAATTTTTCTGCAACGCAAAATCTTATACATTTTTTATCATTTATTATGTACTTAAATAATAGGATATTTTCCTTTAACTTTTGAGTCATACATGACAGGTTGTACAATATAATATAACCACATTTTTCGAAATAAAAATTTAACGTTTGAAAGAGACATCGTAATGATGAAAATGTTTATGCGTCGTAAAGCTTTAAGATTTATGTAATTTCCCTCCGGTTGCGCACATGGAAAAAACGATAAAAATATTATAATTACAGGAAGTAGCGACACCTGTGATCCAAAGTTTTATCATAGTAGATAAGCGTGTGCGAGCTGTTGACATCGTATGAAAACAATGCAGAAAAATATTTGTTCGATTTAATTACAATACATTAACAAAATGTCAGACGAATCTGAATACGACGTAGAACCAGAAGAATTTAATGTTTATAAACGAAAATACCAGTTACTGTTAGATAGATGTGAAGTTCTGCAGCAGGTTCAAAAACAATTTTTCTAATTTAAACATCTTAAAATTAGTTTGTGCTTTCAAGTTTTCTACAACTGTGTTTAATTACAGGAGAACGAAAGGTTGGTTTACCGAATTCAACGAGTAAGAAAACTCCTTAAACGGACAAGAAAAGAAAAAAAGTTAGTTCGATTTATAGGTTATGTATTCGAATTACCACTAAAACGTTGTTTCATTAGAAAGTTATCTAAAACTGATTTTCATCTAATTTAGTGAGTAATTATGTGCCACTGATTCTATGCAATGTGTTTAGGGAAAATGTTTCACATGTTACAGATTTTTAATTGATCGTTTGGATCAACACGGTGATCGTTGGCGTGAAGCACCTATGGGAGTCCTCGAAGAAAATAATGTTTTTCAAGCCACATCGAAACAAGAAAAAGGCACTAAAGCCACTGCTCATAATTCTAAAGACGAAAGGACAAAGAAAGGAACTAAGAGAAAAGGTGCAAAAACTGATCCAAACGCGCCGAAAAGACCAGCAAATCCATTTTTTCAATTCTGTCAAGAGCAAAGACCTCGTGTGATGGAACGTTTAGCCGGGGAACCAGAACCAAGCAAACAAGAACTTACTAGGCAACTTGCAACTACTTGGAAATCTCTAAGCTCAGAAGATAAGAAAGTATGTATTAGAGAAACAGTTATTTACATTTGTGCATGTGTTACAGTTTTTTTTCTAACGGTTACCGTTGACATTTTTTTTTAGGTATATTATGACATGTACGAACGATCCAAAGAGAAATATGTTGCTGAAATGCAAATTTATAATAAAAAATCGGAAGACACGCCAAATCAAATGTCTTTAAATATAACGTAGTATTTGTATTCAAGATAAATGTTATTTGTAAATACGTAATTTATCATCAAATATTTGCACATACACCCATATTTATGTATAACAATCCAAAATAAAATATTATAAGATAAATAAGATTAACCAAAATCTGCTCACATACTTTGGTACACGATAAAACAAATTTTTTTCTTAAAGGAAGAACTTGTATTGTCAAATTAATAATTTTGTATTAACAAACGGAAGATTATGTAAATACTGTTGTCTCTTTTGTAACAGTAATAAAGTTATGCTTAGAAATTATCTTTTTCTCTTCTAATGAATGCCATGGTTTCGATTGGATCATTTTGTCCAGCATGATCCATTACCGATTGTTCGTGTACCCTCATAAATGGATTTGTTAATTTCTCTTCTGAAATAGTACTAGGTACGGTAGGAAGACACTTGCTTCGTTGTACACGAACTGATTCTATCTTTTGAATGATAGCTTCATTTTGTGGTTCCACATGTTTTCCAAATTTCAAGTTATTTTCTGTGTACTCGTGACCACAATATACTTTCTGCAAAACATCCAAAATAACGTTTTTTTCTTATAGGTTTACTATAAATATGAAAATAAACATTGTTCCTGTCGCATATTATGGTATACGTTTTCGAAAAACTTTTTAATTATCAACTGTTAAAGGAAATATCATCGTTTTTCTATTACTTTATATTAATCGACAAAAATTAATCTAACTGGACAAATAAATATATTTATATGAACAAACATAATCTTAAGAACAAAAGTTGTAATAATGTATATTATAATTCTAATAATACATATAATATATATGCTATAAATTAAAAGCATCGTGCAAAGATAATGAATACATCTAATATTACTCCAAGAAATAAAAGTACAAAAGCAAAACAGTTAATCAATTAAAAATGTTATATACACCATAGTTGAAACAATAATAATTATTATATTTATATACTTACAGTTTCATTAGGTAATGATCCCAAAATCTTAACGAGTGCTTTATACATTTGCTCCGCAGTACCTTCAAAAAACCTGCCACAACCACCAGCAAAGAGTGTATCTCCTATTTGATAACATCATTTACTTTTTTAAAAACATAGATGATAATGATAACGGTAATAATAATAATAATTATTATTATTATTATGTATTTATAATAGAGAATATAATTACCAGTGAATACCGATGGAGGTCCTTGATCTCCTGTAATATAATAACAGATATGCCCACTGGTATGACACGGTGTTGCAAGGCATTGGACTTTAAGCTCTCCGATATTGAAAGTATCATCATGTTTTACTTTATTTGTAATTGCTCCAATCCTAATATCGCCACCATATACTTGCAAGTTATTAAACTGTTTACATATGTTCTCATTGCCTCCAGCATGATCCCAGTGATGATGGGTTGTTAAAACTTTTGTCAAATTCACATTATTCTTTTGAACAGCTTTCACAACAGAGTCAGGATCTACTGGATCAACGATTGCAGCTTCTTGTGTTGCTTCATCAATAATCTTTACAGATGTTAAATAAAGTTAAATAAATATGAATGGAACAATAAAAGGCGATAAAAATCAATGTAATACATACAAGATACATATAATTATCTTCGAGTGCTGGCAAAATTTCAACTTTCATATTGGGCTGTTGAATTAAAACTGAAAGTCTATTTGATGCAACAGAACCGAAAGTAGTTATAGTTTTTGCTAGAACAATGAATGAGATAAATTAGAAATCGTATTTTATATCATAAAAAATTATTGTAAACAGTTAAAACTTAGTAATCATAATTTCGATAGAAGTGTTAAAATCTTTTAATTATATTAAATGAGTTCCAAAGTTTGTATCCGATTTTCAGATGTAGTAAAAACTTTATTGCAATTTGACACAATTTTTAATTGATTTTTGGTGTCAAGTCATATACGTATCAAAAAATAGTACTATCATGAGACATTTCAACACCAGACACCATTGATATAAGTCGATTTATAATTAAGAGGTGCTTTTTAATGTGGTAAACAAGACATTATACTTTTGTTATATTACAATATACAAGTTTTGAAAAGGAGTGAATGTAAAAATTACAATAAAAATCATACCAGATATTTACTTGGACCACACACCTGTTTTATAAACAATTCAAAAGTGGTTTGGCAAATTTCAAAATGGTGATATTACCCTAAACGATTAACCCTGATCTATATAGACAATGTTCAGGTATTGATAAAAAGATTGTGTATGGCTTAGTAGAAGACAAGTCAATTGTGGAAATCAATAAGCAACTGGATATTGACAATTCCAAGTTTCTCATAAATACATAAATACCATATTCCTTAATGGAAAAGAATAAACTAGATTATGTTTATGAAGTCATTTCTCTCCTTAAACGTCATGGGAGAAAAATCTTTTTCTTATTCAATTGTAACAAATTATAAAAAGCAGATCCTGTGAAACAACATGCAACAAGAGAGAACTTGAAAACAAACAAGTGAAAGTACAGAAACCACAGTAAGTGCCAACTTGTATCCAACGAAGGTGTTATCGTGCATTCAGTGCAATTGCAAATAAAATACTGTGAGAAACTTGTCAAACTCAATGCAAAAATGAAAACAAACTACCTGGTTTTGGCTACTAGAAATGGTGACAATTTCCACCATGAGAACATCAGACATATAATCGCACAACAAACACTGCAAAAACTGAATAGGTTAAAGTGGAAAATCCTCCAGCATCCACCACATTCCTTGGACCTTGCTCTTTCAAATTCTCATTTGCATTTAGATCTTTACAGAATGATTTCAGGACCTTCGTTCAAAATATCAATAAAAACCCTCTTTAAAGAAAAGTCATGCAATTTCCATAAAAATGGAGTCCACCAACTTATAAAATGTTGGAAGAAAGCAATTGTAACAATTGGGAGTGACTAATATAAGTGATTGATAAGACTGTTTACTTAAAATCATAACCTCTTGTGGTTTATCTTCAAATTCGGCTGAACTTTTGCACTCACCTAATAGTATATTTACAGTTAAAGATAAGATTAAGTGGGCAGACAGTGAAAATGTGTATCAATGAAATTTTAATATTACTTTTATACACTTTAATTTTCTTTATTATTTGTCCTTATATTACATAGATTATTTAGTAAAAACTTAAAATCAATATTTATATTTTTGTGTAAATAAATCATATGTAACAAAAATATCAGTTATATGTCAAGAAATAAATATAAATAAGGATAATACTGAGAATAATTTACAAGATCATAAACACAAATATTATAGTAATGTAGATATGGTAATGAAGATTTTACAGCAATTCTAATAAAACAAAGATTGCAGAGAATTGAATGAGAAAGCTTTAAGACTAGGTGTACTACACGTTAATAAAACAAATATAAAAATACATAGTTTTCATTACAAAACATGGGAATGTGCCAATATTATTTTTTAAAAAGTATAAAATATGGTTATAAAAATTTAGTATTGCTATACTAAATGAAAATTTAGAGAAAGCAATATATAATAATGAGACTTGATAGAATATTTGTCTTTGAATAGGACAATGACATAAAATGTACTATTGTCAAATAAGAAATTCATTGATGATTCAAATATTAAAATGCTTGAAAATAGACCATACAGACACATAATTTGAATCTTATAAAAAAATCTATGGAGTTTATTGAATAGGAAGTTCACACTGTACAAGTAAAATAACAAAACTCAACAGTTGAAAAGTTTGGAGCGAGTATTTGAAAGTTAGTAAAATTATCTCAATAACTTTAGTAAAAGGAGATCGTATAAAATAGCAATTTTAACCCTTAATGCTCGATTGGATCCATTAAGCAAACATCTAACATTTTCTCAATTAATTCAATTTTATTAATTAACATTCCAGTTACTTTTTTAAAAAATGTTAGATATCTCTATAGCGGATATACCTAATTGAGCATTAAGAATTAATGTATATTTTATTATGTGTTTACTTACTTTTGCCTCTCGACAAATAGCTGACATTTTTATAACTTGAATACAAATTATTTACAAAAAATGTAAGTAGTAATTTCAATTATTTATTAAATGATCCATGTATCATGAGGATATATAAGGCAAATCTGAAATACATTATTGTTGACATAACATAATTTGATTGACACTCATTTCTAATAACCTATTTTGTTCTTGACTATATCTTAAAAGCATGAAATATTATGTTATTTAGTTAAAATATTTTGTTACTACAGAAATCTATCATTAAGATCTATAACATATAATAGAATATATTACGTGTATAACTATTATAGTTCGTAAAATTTTTAAAAATATGTATATATTCAGATTATATCGCTAATTTTTATAATACAAACAGTAATAAAACTTATTAGAAAATCTTAACAATTAAATAAATTCAGTATAGGTTAATTATTCAGACATATTGCATGAAACATGCATGAATATAACGAATGAAATACGTGTACACGTAATAATAACTAGATAATTAGAAAACTGATAATAAACATCTGAATACCCCTGAAGTATAGAGATGTTAATGTATTTTCAAGCCACGGACTTGCACGAAATAGCGCGTTCAACATATTTGTTGATATATTTTATATGTACATATTAAGTTTAAACGATTTAAATCGGCCCCATATGTCTTAATGGGTGTATATCAAAGACTAGGTGAAAGGCTACTTGCCTCTTAACTACGTAGTTGTACTGCTAAAAAAAATGATGTTAACTGATCACTGGAAGACGATGCAATACAGTAATGTCGGCGAGATGTATGTATAAGTGACGAGGCGCTACGCGATATCTGTGGAAAAATTGTCCCCACTACTGCAGGGTATACCCATTGGGAGCCGCAAAGTTCAAATATCAAAAAATTTAGCATGGTACAAAGATCAGATATGTACTTATCCACATAACAGTTAAATAAATACTAATCGAGTGCAACATTTTTCGTTTTTTATTTTTTCATGAAATTTTTATCAACACATTAGTGACATTTTTCTGCAAAATAACACCACATAAGATATAATTTATATCGTATTTACTTGATTAATTGACAATAAATCATAATTGAATAGTCAGAACATTAAAAACAACGATCATTCAAAAAATAAATACAGTAACAACATATTTTCGTTTTTCATTATTTAGTATCTTCAAATTATGTCACGTTTGGCATCATTTTAATAAAAAAAGATGTCACCAATGTGTTGATACAAGGTTTAATGAAAATAATAATGAAAAAAAAGATAATTTTGCTACTGGATTACTATTATGTCACCGTTACGTTGATTCGATGATTTTGTGCTAGCTACATAGGCTTGACGTTGGGGCGAAACATCAAGAAATTTTAAGGAATCGTTTGTGTATATACGATATCACTCTACCGGCACTACCGGTAATAGGTTACGTACGGCATTGCATTCATCATTGTTGCCATATGAATAAATTTTATATATATATGTGTATATACATTATCATATACATATACTTGTACAATACGAAACCAATCGGCGTTTGTACTCATTTATTAATGCATTTGATAATTCTTTGTAATCATTGATTTATGTAAATATTTTATAATTTGTTTACGATGTCTGCAAATACTTCGAAAGATGTTATAACAATAGATGATGATGAATACAAAGGTTTGTTTATTGAGTTTACGATAAATATGAAACAATTATTAACATAAAAGTTTTAAATTCACAAATCTGTAGTCTCACTGTTTCCAAATTTGATGCTTTTAATTTAATTTACAATTAAAATTTTATTCAAGTATCAAATAGTATCACTTCAATATTATAGTACATTTGTCAAATTATTTTTATCTTAAATTGTGATATTCTTCTTTATTCATGTATATCAGCTTATGTATTATTGACACAATATCTTTACATTAATTAGCATTTAATTACTTCCTCTTTATGTTCGTATTGGATGTGCATAAAAATAAATATGGTTTTTGTCTCTTTAGATTTCAAAACCGATTTTATAATACATTTATGTTAGACTATATTTGTATATTTTACCATTATAAAATGCAAAGTTCACTTCATAGTTTTAAAATAAGTTTGACTGATTTTATAGATTGTGTTCTATGTGGTGTAACATAGTTTCAGTAAAAAAAATTATTGGTACATACCGTTTTCAAATTAATGATTTAAATCCATATTTTACTTTTCTTATGTTTCAACAGTTTTTAAAATAAATGAGATAGTGAATGATATTATATATATCTATATCTTTTCTTATATATCTTTTCTAATGTTTACCATAATTTGAGATAAAAGTAATATTATTTCTGTATATATTACTGCAACTAAAGAATTATATTAATTTTATTATTTTTCAGTTAATGAAGAAGATGAAATTGCTGCTATTGATTATGAATTGAAGCAAATTGAAAATGAAATGCAAAAACTTGAAGATCGAAAGAAGATTTTAACTGAGCGCAAAGAAAAATTAAGGGACAATGTGCTTTTAAAGAAAAGTTTATCTATATCGAGGAAAGTTTGGAACAAAGAGACTTTTTCTTGGTCTAAGGATCTAAAAAAAGCTTTGAAGGATACTTTTGCAATTGAAAAATTAAGAGAATTGCAATTACCGACTATGAATGTAACCATGTCAAAAGAAGATGTTATTTTAGTTATGCCCACAGGTGGTGGTAAAAGTCTATGTTATCAATTACCTGCTGTCATCAGCAAAGGCATCACGATAGTGGTTTCACCACTGGTAGCTTTAATGGAAGATCAGTTACATGGTTTACAAAAGGTTAATGTGAAAGCTATGATGTTGAGTGCAAAATGTAATAAAGAAAATACGAGAACCATAATGAATGCGCTTGTAGATAAGAAATCCGATCTCAAACTAATTTATGTTACTCCAGAATATATGGCCAAGTCTAATCGTTTCATGAGTAAATTACAAAAAGCTTTTGAACATAATCGATTAGAACGTTTTGCAATAGATGAAGTTCATTGTTGTAGTCAATGGGGACATGATTTTAGACCAGATTATAAATTTTTAGGAATTTTGAAGTCTATGTTTCCAGGAATACCAATTCTTGGATTAACTGCCACTGCTCCAGCAAAGATTATTGTAGATGTTCAAAAAATCTTAGATATTCGAGGTTGTTTAGTTTTAAGAGCTACATTCAACAGACCTAACTTATTTTACGAAGTACGTCGCAAACCAGCAGAAAAAGAAACATGTTTAGCAATGGTAGAAAATTTATTAAAAAACAGATTTAAGGACAAGTCTGGAATAATTTATACAACTACTATTAAAGATGCGGAACAATTAACGACTAGTTTGAGGGCAGTAGGCTTGAAAGTTGGATGTTATCATGCAATGCTAGAGGCAGATTACAGATCAGAAGTGTATTCGAAGTGGATATCTGGAATATATCAAGTTGTAGTTGCTACTATTGCCTTTGGATTAGGTATCGATAAACCTGATGTACGATTTGTTATTCATCACTGTGTGTCAAAGTCGATGGAGAATTTTTATCAGGAGAGTGGACGTGCTGGTAGGGATGGAAAGAAATCAGCTTGTATCGTATTATATAGACTACCAGATATATTTAAATTAAGCACTATGGTATTTCAAGATAAAGTTGGTTTACAGAATTTATATAAGGTATTAGCATATTGTTTAGATCAAGTTTCATGCAGACGTAGTTTAATTGCGACTCATTTTGAAGAAACTTGGAACAAAAATGATTGTGCCAAAATGTGTGATCATTGTAGACAAACTAATGACATAAAGGAAATAAATATTGCACCGTATTGTAGACAATTATATCAAATACTAACTAAAGCAGTACAAAGTGAAACAAGATTGACTGCTCTAAAACTTCTAGATGCTTGGTACGGTAAAGGTGCATCAACGTTACGGGTATCTTCTGTACCAATACCAAAGTTTACAAGACAATCAGGTGAAGCTGTTGTGGGACATTTACTTGTAAATGGTTATTTACAGGAAGATTTTCACTTTTCTGCATATTCTACAATATCGTATTTGAAACGTGGAGCCAAAGCTGCATTGGCACTAGATAATAATCATAAAATACTTTTTAAATATGATTTACAATAATATATATAAACTTATAATAATTAATTTATGATATAATAAGGTTTAATTTATAATAAACAGCTCTGAATATTTTTAAATTTCATTGATATATTGGTTTTGTTTTAAAATACAAACGAACTTTAGCAATTTGTACTTCAAGAGAGAAAAACAAATTTTTTAATTGTAGAGATTTTACCTTAACAGTTCTCAATTCTTTATACACGTATACGTAATTAACATGACATCGTAAAAAACTAGGATTATACCAAACAGCAATCTGCCAAAATAAAGCAATCTCTTGAATTCGTAAAATAACAAATATGTTATTTGTAATACACCCTAATACACAGGTGTGACAAGTAATTAGAATTGAAATAAATCTATATTTCAATTTATAGAGGTTTCTGCATAAAAGCAAAGGAGAATTAAGAAAATCATTGCCTTACACAAAGGTTTTCAAATTATTTTTTTAAATCTATTGCACAAAATATAATCTTATGCTTCTAGTTATAACGGTAATAATATTACTTGTCAAAATACGCATAAAAAATTCACAAAATCATAACATTAATTTTGGAATTTGCTATTTAATTACAAATTACAAATCGCATTTGTAATTGTATTATCAAGACTATGAGAAGAACCTTTTATTGGTTCTGTTATTAGTGAATGTTTTAAAAAATCAATAAAACGTTTTTAATATGAATTTGTATTTTTAAATTGTATTAGATAATTTGAATTTTAGTGTGCATTTAATTAGCGTTGTTTCCTCTTAATTTAAAAATGGTCTGAATGAATTACTAAGTGAAAATGTGAGATTATCGTATACAGCTTATAATTCAAAGATTTTCGAATGGAGAAAAAACTGATTGAAATTTAATACGAAGAAAAAATCAATGAAAACAGTATATAACGTTGAGCAACGGTATGTCGGTGGCTCGGATAGTAAGCCAACCACCAGGTTCACGATCAGATGGAAATATTGATCCTGGATAAGGGCATCTGTGTTCCGTCTGTTGGCAAACACGGTTTACCACACCATCACCGAGTTCTGACTTGAAGTGATATTCGATAGAAAACTTGCTTGTTGCTAGAATTTCAACTGCAAACGCGACGAAATGGTGGTTCCTCAGAAGTGATCGTCATCGTATTAATTAATATCTCGTACATTTAAGCGTACATTATCTCGTTACTTATAGTTCGATCATGCATACGTACAACGAATAGTGACGTGTCAACAATATTTCTTAAATTTATGTGTTCATTTAAATGGAGCATGGCTTCGTAATGCTACCTTAAGGATGTTAAACACAATGGAATCCTATTTGTCTCGGATTTTCATCAAAATTTGACGAAAACTTAACAATATGTTACCCTCATAATGAAAGGGTGACTTCGTACAGGTAGAGACCAAGAAGTTACCAATTAATGCCTGATGTTCTATACGTATAGAGTATAGACATAGTATTTTGTAGTTATTCTTAGATCCGTATGCGTCGAGACTAATTGGCGCGATAACGTTCGCGTACTCAAATGGGCAAACGACGACGGGAAACATTACAGATTCTAGAAGAGGAAATCAGTTCGTCGTTATATTTTGATGCAGACCTATTCGCGCGCTTCTGCGCGACGAAGTTTGATCTCTAGTGTTTTCATATCATGCGGAAACATTGAAGTATTTGACAAGAGGAAACGAATCGAATGGAAAGTTCGATGCACTAATTCATACTACGAGATCGAAATCGAAATCAAAATCAAATCAGTCGAGATTTATTGGCAAGGTACCGGATCGTACACGATGCCTTCTAATCACTGTTGTAACGTTCGTCGTTCGGATTCTCTGACGATCCCGTGACTGTAGGTAGGATCACAGGAAAAACTGTGTGACAATTGGTTGACCCTTGCAATGATGCTTTTGGAAAATTAACTAAATGACCAGGACACACCGATACGTTTCGAACAAAGATGCCTCTGCCAAATATTCTCAGGAAAGCAAGCAGCTATATTTTAGGAGATTGCAGCCAGGACAATCGTCGCACCGTGTACCAGGATGGAGAAGCATTATTTTGTAAGAATAACGTCTGTGTCCATCCGCCGACGTTGATGAGACAAAATTCCGATGTGATACACCATCCTGGGTACATGGCAATCACCTGCAGGTTTAATAAGAATTCGAATGTACCGACGTTGCATCTCAGTTGGATACCTAATAGTACACTTCGTAAACATCCTGCAACGTTAGAAAATATAACCGCGAAGAAGGTCGATTGTACCGCGCATCGGGATAGCGAGACAGGAGATCAACCTTCACAGATATCCGAAGAGGGCTGTAATTTGAAGTGTGACTATGAAAATACTACCGAAAAGGTTGATGTTTGTTTAGAGGTGAAAGAACCTATTAGTTGCGGAGATTGTGAACGTGTTTGCTCTGGCGGGTTTCCACGAAATACGAGATCAGATATCGATGACATCAAAGTGAAAGATAACGACAAAGAACAGAATCATTTATGCGATGACGAAACTGCAGTTAGATCATCGGAGATCAACGAAACATCAAACGAATCTGGCGATTTCATCGAAACAACCCATCAGTCTGACATTTCATCGACTGTGATACACGAAAAGAGTAATTGTAGTAACGATTTAAGTCGGTCGCGTTCCGAGTCTGTAAACGAGAAACATGACGAGAGTCAAAATTCTAACGATGAAAAAACTATCAAAATACAAGAATATGACGGGAAAAGCATGGACGAGGAACTTAGATATCCCTATTACGATGATGGTAGTCTCAAAAGTCGTAGTATGTCGCTATCATCCACATGCAGCCTATCTGTCGGTATGGTTTTAGATTCTATTCTAATCTATTATTTTAGTACAACGAAAATGTTCATGCATGTGTATTGCTTATGTTATAACATGTTTACTATATTTTTATTTATAATAATTATCGAAATTATTTATTCTCAGCACTGACTCTTCTAAAATACTTTTTATGATTTTTTTGATATTTTCTGATTACATCGTTTAAATTAGTTGTTTAGATTTTCTTCTTGTACCTAGTCAAATTAATGTCTGATTTATCTAAAACTTTAGTTTGCAATTCTAATTTTTCAATCGCTATGATAATTTCTTGTATTATCTATTCAATATTTGGTATGTTGTTACTATGTGCAATAGACAAAATCGAAACAATACCTGCCACATGTACCTAACGCAAGAGTCATCTCCATATACTAGTTATTATTCTAAAAAGTCTTACCGGTAGTCTATTGGAAAATGATAACACTCGCAATATTTACAAATGTGGCAGTGATATTGAAAGATAAAGACAATTTCTAATAAAATCCATTAAATTGAGACCTGGTCAATTGCGTGTACACTCGAATGAAAACATTTTATTCAATATTTTCAACTTATTTTTTCACGTACAATCACATTCTATTAGGTTGTACCACTAGATACATGACACCCTGTACAAAAAATATTCTCAGAAAATGCTGAAAAAATTATTCCATAATTTAATGTTGTATTACATGGAACTCGTTAGAATATAATATGACGTCAAACCATACTTAATAGAGGACTGCAAAAAGTTAATATTGTTTTTGTCATTTTTGGCAGTTTATTAAGATAATATGCACACCAACCTTTTGGTATTACAATCTAAATTAAACTGTTGCAATTGAAATTATGAATGAATCCTCGTATATTTAGTGTTAATCTATTTGTTTACCGGTATTGACACTACATTGCTTTTAACAAAAGTAGTACGTTTTATAAATATGTATTTCGAACCATTATTTTTTTTTTTTATTCATTCTTACCATTAATGTATCAATTTTTTCAGGTGAAGAGGTCCCAACATGGATGAGATCACCAGAACTTTTGGCTTTACAGCATAATCTTACGTTTCCTGAAAGCGCTACAGCTTCTCCTGTTACATTACGTAGAGCACATAGATGTAGACGGTTCTCAGTTGATCTCAGCGAAATGAGGTCCTTGAGGTTGTTCTTCGCAGATCCAGCCTGTACGTCTGGTCAATTGGTAGTTGCGAGTAGAGAGAGTCAATATAAGATTCTGCATTTCCACCATGGTGGCTTAGATAGATTAGCAGCAATTTTACACCAGTGGCATCAATTACTTTATCCAAGACTAAACGAGGATACCGAGGAAGGCCTTCCATACAGGTACTGCTTGTGTATAAGTTGTATTTTGCCTATTCGATATTATGATATACATAACTTTTACACACAGTTTTTTTTAATTTTAATTCCAACAAAATTTATAACACTAATCTTAATTTAATTCTACCTGATTTACAGTATTCTGTATTGCATTAAGAACTTCTTCATTACCCTTTAACAACATAAATAAGAGCTGCTTGCTCTTAACTGCTATCTGCTCAAACAAACAATTGTATTAATTACCTATATACATTACAATAATTTTTGATCAATCTATTGGTTAAGAGAAACTTTGAGTTCCTGTTCATGAAAAATGGTATCAATAGATTTCCTATGTGTGGAATATTAATTTCAGCTAATAAAAATATCACATTTTCTTTACAACTAATGATTAAACATTTTTTTAGAAACAATATTGTATATTGTAGAACTGCAAAGTATTCATGACACTTTTTATATTTCAGACATTTTATGGTGTGCCGACCAGAAGTAAGTCGTGATGAATTACATCCAGAAGAAGGACAGGTACCGATGATTACGTCATTGGCATGGAAAGATCTTTTAAATGAGAAAGGTCAGGTGGAAGACGATCTTGCACTTCGTAAAGGAATATTCTTTGGAGGATTAGAACCTGCATTAAGAAAAATTGTATGGCCATTTCTTCTTCACTGTTACTCATATCAAAGCCCCTATGAAGAACGAGAACAAATAGATGCCATTTTAAAACAGAAATATGAAGAAATTCAAAAACATAGAACAAACATGAATCCAAAGCAAGCAGAACATTTTTTGCGGAACGTAGTGTGTATCGTAGAAAAGGATGTTGTTCGAACCGATAGAGCAAATCCATATTATGCGGGTGAAGATAATCCAAATATTGAAGTAATGAAGTATGTCTATATTTACTATAACAATAAATTACAATTTTCAATCGTATCTCTATTATCAATGTCTTTTTGTTACAGGAATATTTTATTAAATTATGCTGTTTACAATTCTCGATTAGGGTATACGCAAGGAATGTCTGATCTGTTGGCGCCATTATTGGCTGAACTTAATTCTGAAATAGAAGCTTTTTGGTGTTTTGCTGGTTTAATGGAAAGATCTGTAACTGTGTGCACGCCTACTGACGTTGACATAGACAGAAACTTGTGTTATTTAAGGGAATTAGTTAGAATAATGATACCAGACTTTTATGCACACCTTCAAAAACATACAGATGCCTTAGAACTTCTGTTTTGCCATCGATGGATACTTTTGTGAGTAATTCATTCTAACTATTTTGCTATAACAGCAACTGTAAATAACTTCATACCACATACAGTATGTATTATATATTTTACAGGTGTCTAAAACGAGAGTTTCCAACCGAAGTAGCGTTAGTAATGTGGGAAGCATGTTGGGTAAATTATTTAACAGATCATTTTCATCTATTTCTTTGTCTTGCTATAATATGTGTTTACGCAGATGACGTAATAGCGCAAGATCTTAGAACGGATGAAATGTTGTTATATTTTAGTTCTTTAGCTATGTACATGGATGGGAATCTCATATTGAGAAAGGCTAGAGGCCTACTGCATCATTTTCGTCAGCTTGTTCGTCTACCTTGTACATTAGTAGGACTTTGTCGTCCGTACGGTCCAGGAATGTGGGATTGTACCCATGACCCTGTCATAGAATGCGTGGGTCATGAAATTGCGTCCTGCCCGCACTTGTTATTGCAATCAGTATACGGCCGTACTTTTAAATGCTGTTCTTATGTGAAATAAATATGTTACAAAATCTTCAGTTGACTAATGTGCTGTAACAACACAAGATGATGAAAGTAATGTTTGACCCTTGAACTAGATATTTCTAAGAAATTCTTAACAGATTTAACGAAACAAACACAAAAGAATTGTACGTTTATATTATCACGTTCTGATTTGCATATCTTCTCAATTTACAAATATTGATTTAAGTGTAGATATTAAAAAGAAATCTGATATCCAATGTTTTACAATATCTACAACAGCACCTATAAAAAAAGTATTCGGTACTAAACGATATTAAATATTAAAGAATTCGTACGATCACAACGAGTTCTGATCAAAAACCTGTAGTACAATTAAAGACTGATGACGAAAGGAGAATGGAGTAGTACAAGCGCCTAGCTTTTTATGTATATCTCCAAACAAAAAAGAAAGCTTTCCATCATATGAACATATTTATTAAATATAATTAGCAATGTACCACTTAGCAGCTTGGTACATATTTCATGAGCCTTGATCTGAAACTAAAATCTAATCTGACATCAGCAAACTGAATCAAATATTACTTGATATACGTACAGCAAAAATATTTATTACGTGTTCATTCAAAATTTCTTGGTCAATTAACTATACATACGTGTTTACCTTGTGATATTTATTTGTATAATGTATAGTTAATGTTTCTTTTTACAAACAATTTTCAAGTTACTGTTAATTGTATACATTTAATACTATATACATTGCATCATTTTTTCACATTTCATATTCATTTTAAAACGCATCTAATTTTTTACAAATAGAAGATCGTGACAAAACTATAAGGTTAATTCAAATAAGTTCAAATATAAGTACCTGTCTGAATATTTTTTTATTTCCTGACTCAAAATGTATTCGTTTGTTTCATTAATTTTCCCCTACAAAATTATTAAAGAAAAAAAAAGTACTCTTTCCTGAACATATATTTCCTGAATATATTAATATTTATTTATATGCTATCTTACAGTTTCACGAACAGTTCACGCGAATAAATTTTATATGTTTAGCAATTTTCAACAAAATTTATAAACTTCATACAAACAATGAAGTACACTTACTGTGCCACTTTATGTTGTTAAAGTATTACAGAGCAATCTATTTGTGTTGAAAATTGACTGCACGTCTAATTATAATATAAATGAGCAGAAATATGTATATACATATAAAAATAAATTAAAATAAGCTTATATAATTATTTGTTCATCTTTATTTATTTCTTTTTAGAAAATATATGTATACATATTTTATTTGATATACACTATACTTGTACAGGTACGCGGTATGAGAGGCATTGTGAATACTTCATTGGCAGTTTTACACATACCATGTATCGAAGTATATTCTAAAATATTCAAATTATATTTATTTTATAATATTCATTCAGATTATTTTATTTTTCTGTGCGCAATGTAAATTGAACATGACAATTCTAGACGATCACAAAATTGAATTTTTTTTGTTTTAATAAAGAACACAAAATAGGCCATCCATTTTTACATCCACACTGCACATATCAATTACAAGTCTATTCTTTTAGCCTTCACACTGACTAGTTAATGAACCATTAGTTTTTTGGCCATAAAGTATCACATATTTCAAATACATTATCTGTACAGTAAAAACTATGTCAATAGTGATATATACTAAATAAAAAATATACGAAAGACAAAGGAAATATACAAAAGAGAAACAAAGGACATATCATAAAAAATTTAAATTAAGCTTATACATTTGGCTTATATATTGATTAACCCCAACTTCTACCAGTGTATTGTCAGTTTACTGTGGCACATAAAGTCACATTATTATTATACTTTCTTATAAGAGAAAAAGGATGACTTTTGACAGCAGTGCCAAGAATACGAAAAATAAAATTTACATGTAGATACTATTGTCAATTATACTAGTTCATTTATATTAATATTTTTCCAATATAGCTGCCATTTGCAAGATTTTTCCTTTTGCATAATTTAATAAAGGAAAACTCAAGCCATGAAAAGATCTGAATTGACCTATTTCACGGTCCTTGGACCATCAAACCATTCGAGATTTTTACAGTTCGATGCTTCCAGTTTTATTCATTACAAAAGCGTAAAAACATAATGATTCGACACTACAGCTAGCAGAATCTACTTTAGTTCGCTGAGGCAATATTTTTTTTTTAAGTTAAGACCATTTGCAATGAAAATACAATTGGCATGATAGTGGTTGGAGGTCTCTGAATTATCCAGGTCCCTGTTACGACAGCAACACCGAAGGTTGTCAGTGCCTAACCCTGTGTTCGGCAATTTGTAACTCATAAATAAAGAGGCAGGCAGAAAGTACGAAATACGACCTGCGTCGCACGCGGACAGTTTTACCCTGACGAACGGACACCACGTGCGACGCACTTGAAGACACGAAGAAAACCAGACTACTCTGCAATAAATCACGATAATCCCTTATTGACCATTTCTCAATCCTTCGGATATACTGCTTTAGGCACACGCCTTCAAGCACACTCCTTCCATCATTTCCACAATCAATTAAAAAGCGTTAGATTTCTCCACCAAAAACTGCCCTCAACCAATCACGACAAAACCAAGGTGACGACGGACAGAACGCAACAAGACTCATTAGACTACACAGAAAACGCGAACTAGAATACACAGAAATCACGAACAAGACTAACAAGAAATCGCAAACAGACGAATGCAGACATCACGAACAGAACAGAACTCGAACATAGAAATCGCGAACATTACCGCGAAAACCGCGAAAATCGCGAAAACCGCAACCGCTACAGTCGTGTAATTATTACGCGACCCAAAATGCTCAGTGACAATCCTAGTACACTGAGAAGAAAGTATCACAGAAGTGACACCTTCGCATACAACAGTCCCGAATATTAAGAATTCTAGAGAAAACATTAGTTACAGTTGTGATGAATATTCTGGTATCTTTACAATGTGAGAGAAAGTGAGTTGTAGATTGTCTTGACTACGAGTTGTGAGAAAGCTTTAACAGCTTTCAGTGATATTAGGGATAGTAGGTTCAACTATGTACTGTTAGATGAAATTCATTATACAGGAGATTAGATTTGTGATTGTATATATGCATAATGGGATTCAAGGAGAGACAACAACAACGATAGTGATGGATTCTTATGGTAATGCATTATACATAGTTTGAGATAGACGATATAGAAACCTATTGCTCCAATGCAATGTATTATCAGATATATATGGTATGTAAAGATGTTTTGTGGAATGACGAAGTATACCAAATACTTAAAAATTTTGATGACAATTATGTTTATAACAATTATGTTGCAAAGCAAGATAGAGTTCTTTTGCACCCTGACATCAAATATTGCAATAATGCACAAGGTATGCTTAGATAAAAGTAAATAGTACTAAGAATTGGTTTCTAGTGAGGGAAAAAGAATTGTTTCTAATATCTAATAAAATCTTGATAGCTTAGCCATTGTGACGTGACAAATACATTTTAGTATGCCATAAATTTCAGAGAAATTTTAAATGGGAAATTCTTAGGATGATTTTAAGCACTATTCTCTTTTGCCAAGTTGTGATTTAACACTTCGTTTTCGTTAGTAACTCCGCTAATCTCCCATTTCACAATTTTTTTAATTTTACGGAATAACTTGTATAATAAATAAAATATGATGTAGGAACTCGATTGAAAGTACTTGATATACTGGTCTGTCATTCCAGCAATTCTGAATGCTAATCTATTATAGAAGGTTGTAATGAAAACTGTAAGAATAACCAGGAAGCTTGAACCTTCAACATAAAGATAGGGCCTTCAACATTGACAAGTCTGTCAGAGGTATTCTTGTCAATGTAAATTAGTACAACAGGTTCTAGGGTTAACTAAAATTTGGTGCAACATTGTAAAAGATCTTGATCATTATACTGGATGTTAAATATCTGGACTTCTAACGCAGGTAACTATGTATAATGGTCAAAAGGCTTTCTGTCATGGATTATAATTATAAATTCAGTAGCAGATACTATTGGGAATGAAGAAGATTATGATAATTAAGTCCTCGAATAACTATTTAAACTTACTGAAACTGCTTGTGTAGTCAGTCTGACGATGATTTGTTATATTAATATATTCCATAAGCTGTATTGTCTTGTATTCTAAACAGCAAGTATAAAATAACTGTTTGAAAACATTTTTTTCTTATGTGATAAATTATTAAAATTATAACTTGAAATTTCACATACTTCTGCATGAAATACTAACGTTATGTTAATTATGCGCATTGCTGTAAATAATTCAGTCTCGAATTCATTAACATTTTAGACACCCGCTACATTTTCAATAATTCTGCACTATTGAGTAATCCTTTTTCTTCTTTATGTTTATGATGTTTTTGATCTTACACTTAAAAAATCTTCATTATAAATGTACACCTATATGCTTCGAGTGCATTTGCATAAAATTGACAGACACTAAAATCATACAAACAACGGTCCAAATAATGACAAAAATGAGCCAAAAAATTACTAGAGAACGGACTTGCAAATTCATTTACAACATCCAAGCCTATAACATTGTTTGTTTTCTGCCTGGCATAATACACCAGAAAGGTTGGAATCAAATACTGAATTCCTGCTCCAGCATATGATCCAGTAATTCCAACTAATATTGATAAATCTTTAGTGCTCATTGCTATTACATATGGCGGCAGTACTGCTAGTATTGGTAAGACTAATTTACGAAGACACAAATAAGATGAATCCTCATTGAAGAACAAATATTGTAAATTATTTCTAAGAGTAATAGCTATAATGGGAAAGCTAGTACTCAACGTAAATACTGGAAACAATGCCAAAAAATATTCTATAAGAGTAATAAAAAAATTATTACTTTTGGAACAGTCTCCAGATCCACGAGGGCTAAAATCTAGCGTATAAAGATCATCTAAATGTTCAAAAGCAAATGCTCCAGTTAATGCTAATAAAAGATAAAAACACGCTATTATGAAATAATCCAATGCCAAAAATCGAGTTAAAGTAGCTTTCTTTGTAATTGGAGCCACTAAAGCTGGTAAAGAATGATGACACATAAAAGAATAAATGCAGGCACCAAATAAACTAGGTATACCTGAAAGATTGTATTAGATTAAATTATTTGATTTACTTTAATATCAGAAGATATATATATGTAATATAAACACATTTGTTAATTGTATGAATAAAAGCATGCTTACCAACAATATTAGCTGCTGGAGGATTCCCTCGTGCACCATGAATAATCAAATTCTTTAAGGCATATATAATCATGATAGTAAATGCAAGCCATCGCATTGTTGATGTTAGTAACTGGAGATATTTAGTCTTTTCAATATTGAAGAATGCAAAGGGCCCCAATAAAAGAACAAATATGCTCTAAAAATAGTATTTGCATTATAGCATAAAACTATATCACTCACTGAAATGTAAACTATATTTTATATGCATAACGAAACATACAAGAAACATCCTATATGCATCAAATCGGTTCAGAGCAAGTGCTTCCCAACAAACTTCAGTATCTGGTATTGTATCATTGCATGTCAGATTTGCTGGTTCATAAGTACAAGCGACATTAGCTAGAGTCTTAGCAACAGCTGCTCCATAAATACTTAAATCTCCATAAAGATAAATAGTGAAACACATGTAAAACAGAGTTATACCAAATTTATTGAAAAAGATTGATGCTATTTGTCCCATTTCTATTTTATCACGAATTACATAATATCTGTAAGTCATGTCTGCTCCATCAGGACTAGTTGAAAATGGTGTAACAAGTGGAGTATCTTCGGAATCTGAATGTGAAGAATTGGATTCTCCTAAGGTTTGAAAGTTATGAACCTACAGTTAAAAACAGAGAACAATATGATCTATTTCAATAAAAAATCTACATCAAATATATATTTTTGAAAAAAGCAAGAGTATTGTGCTCTAGACAAGAAGCAAAAAGATATAAATCAATAAAAGAATGTAAAAACCTCAGATTCTGATTCGTTGAAAGGTGAATCTTGTGACAAACAGACACGTTGTCGATGTTGAATATGCCGCCAAGTTACTATGGCATTGGCAGATGCCATTACCTCTATGACAAATGTTACTGTAATAAAGCTACAAACATGAAATAGCATATAAGTATGGTTGTAATTAACATATCTGTGATTGTTAGACAAAAATATCCCATCTTTTTGAAAATTTCAAAAAGACAATATTTATATTCTCAAATGAAAGAAATTCATCAAAACAATTTTTCATTATCCAACAAATCCAAAATTTAGTTTATATATATATATATATATATGTTGTCTTTTTGAAATTTTTTATATATATGTATATATATACAACATAAATCTAAGAATTTCAGTTTATTCTGTGCATTATGTGAAAAAATAAAAAATGTTTATATCTTGTGTTTTTATTGCAGCAAAATTATATCTTATATCTGATAATATTAATCTTCAAACTCGCCTGGTATTTAATACCTTTGCATAGTAATAAATATTCTGTTTAATATTCCTAGATAAAATATACATTTATATTATATTCTATTCACTAATGATATTGATCTTTCAAACTTTAAACAGCAATATCTGCCTTATAGCTATACATATACATGAAGCATCTGACCTAATAACTCCACCTCGATTAACATTATTATTACTATCATCAGTATGATATATTATACTGGAAAATGAATAGTGTGGCGTAATGCATGTTAGAATGGTAATTTCTCAATGAAGAAACACATGAAGGAAGTTGTGAAAGTCTAATCAGATTTTCTAACATACTCTATAAAAAAAGTATTAACAAATTTGGAATATTGACCAATCAATCAAGTATGATAGCATTTAAGCCACTGCACGACATTCCCATATACTCAAGCATCAAAGACATTAAAAGTCAAGTATTTTTGCGTCTATCAATCTTGATTTTTAGTATTTCATTTACAACTTTCCTTGCCTCAAGGCTTAGTTTAAACTGTCAAAGCTTTCTGTAAACTATGCAAATTATGTCAAAAAATGATGATATAATAATTTAGAAAATACTTTCTCATTTGAATTTTGCTAAAGAACTAGAAGTTTCTCATTAATGTTAACTTTATTTAGAGAAAAGATTCAATGTAATTCAAATATAAGTTTCCATGAATAAATTTTTCTCGAGACAATTATTCTGCCAATATTGCATTTTCCTTAGCCTCAAAGTAAATTTTTTAAGGTAAACCTTTTAAGGTAATAGCAAACTATTTTTCAACTAACACTTTCACAATGCTACAGCATAAGTTCATGAGCTATATCTTAATAACTATTTGTCGGTGACATGTAGTTTGTTTCAAACCCTTTTTCTACTTGATGAACAGATGTGGATGTAAAAAAAATTTAACAACAATTTTGTTTGTTATAAACAGTTTTCTGACAAGTTTCTTTTGTAATTGTCCACTAGAATGGATGCATCATTACTTTTATTATTATTTTTTTATAATATATTAATATTTATAATATTTCAATAATATTTACTATTATTGTTTTATAAAACATGTGTATGTACACAACAACACATAGTAATAATAATAACAGATATCAATAATGGAAAGGTTGATATGAGAAACAATTCTATAGCTGTTTAATAACCAACATAGAAACGAAAAAACAACTATTTGAAACTGATACAAGAACAGGAATAAAGGTTTCTCATAATTATTTGGAGAACCAAAACCAATATTGTAACAGTTTTCAAACGGTGATACTAACCTAAAAGTAAAAAAGTAATATTGACGATTCCTTGATAATACACAAATTAATATACCTTTTAATCTGATCATTTTTCTAAATACAAGATTTAACATCGTCTTATAAAAAATGTAGATATACATTAAGAAACATATATACATACATAAGAGAAGCAAAATGAACATTTTTAAATGAAATTAGATGTTATTTATATTCCATTGCAACATTTCATGCTCAGGATAATGATAATAATATTAGAAATCTAAATGTGATTATCAGGTGACAGACTCGATATATGAAATAATGTTTAGAAATAATGTACCTAATAAAGGCCAATATTAAAATTATACTTAGTCCCAGAGCCCATCCTGCTCTGCTAAAAACTGCAGGTAGCGTTAAAGCTCCTGTGCCAACAATTAGATTGAAAATATATATGAGACCAACCTGAAATAATGTATAGATATATTAAAAAACTTTGTATACTATGAACAAAGCGGTCATAAAATATAAATAGATAATTTAATCAACAATTAAGAAAAATTTTGTTCAGGACCGCAGGTTATGTGATAGAATTTATTGAAAGTATAATAACCTAAGACGACATTACTAACTCACCCATGTCGAATATTGGTCGCTTGAGTTTGGATCAGACATCTCGATTCACTTTATACATTAAAATGAATCAGTCTGCTCGAGACACCGTCCACCACTATCATATATGTCATTGACCCAGCTATCGTTATATATTTTTTCAGAAATTATTGGAAAGTAACTACACTGGTATCACACAATGTCAAACTGTTCTTTTCTTTGATTTGAAATTTGTCTTATCGATGACCCGAACAGTTAATACACGACATAAACCTCGTGTTTACATTTTTTCTGGAAAAATGTATAATTATTCGTTCATTATAAAGCATATGCAACGATTAAAATTTGAATGTTCGATCCGATTGACTGGGACTGTAATACGCTGTGAATATGAGTAGTCCAGGTGAATTGTGCTGCCATCTACTCAAATTTGAAACACAGTTTGCAAATGACAAATTTGTGTGAAAAATAAATAAATCGTATACTATAATGTATTAAATACTGATAGACGTGTGTGCATAATTATATATTATTATATTTGATTCGGGTGTTTCAAGCATTTCTTAAAAATTCTAATTCAAATTATACATTTATTTAATCTGTCCTCACATCTTCACCAGATTATACTGCTCTTTCGGGTAACTGTATAGTATAGATATTATAGAGAAACAATATTCGACAATTTAAAGTCGTTTTACTAGCTGTTGAAGAACAAAAAAACAAATTTTAATATTTACAAATTAATAAGTCGATATTTTAGTATGAAATTGAATCAATTTAATGTTTTTAATCTTTAAATTGTGTGCCATAAAATACTTAAATAATAGAACTTTTGTAAGAGAAGTAACAGATACCAGTTCATTGAAAATAATTTTTATTCGACTGAAAATATAAACCTAGGTCTTAGAGTAATATAAATTTTTACCACAAATCTTACGTTACAATAATGAAAAACGCCAAACAGTATAAAAGCTACGGTTGTGTATAAAAACTACTATGTGAATTCATGTTAAATGAAACGATAAGTGATGACCGTGTGTTTAGCGCGCTGTAGCTAGACATACACTGGAATGGAAATTAAGGACACGTTATCCAGAGTAAAAGGGTGTTGGAAAACTGCAATTTTTAAAAAAAAACACAAGAGTCAAAGCAATAATGTTTTTAAGAGTTTTATTTTATAATCCCATAAGTTTAAAGTAGTCTTTAAGATGTGTACGTGAATGGTCTTGCACAATACAATGGGAATAAATTATAATACTTTGGCTACGCTTGCGGGGTCAAAACCGTGTCTTTTTATCATTTGTTTGAGCGAACTTCTGGGATACTTTTCTGAGTCAGCGGTCTCCCCCATTAAAAAAAAAAAAACAGAAAGAAAGGAAAGAGCCATCTTCTCCCTCAACGATTGGTAACAGTAAAAAGTAGAAGTTATTAATAAGACCTATCTCCGCCGGGAATGATGAATTGTTGAAATACTGACAACAAGTGTCTTAAATATGCCACGGAGCAGAGTAGCGGAATGCATACAATAGAAGGATACAATATTAATAGAAATTTTCGTACAGTATGAATTCTTATTCAACGGATTCATTCTGTATCGGAAACGATGCTACGAAAATTAATTTACGCAATGTTCTTCAGCTCAAACTCACGCGACTACAAATTCGTAAATACAACATATACGCGACAAAAACCCAAAATACATAATTATTTCATCGATCATAGAGAGTGGAAACATCGCGATGACATAAAAAACGTGTTTTTCGTGAGGGTGGTTAGCTAAAAGCTACCGTAGGCATGTTATTTGAATATATAATACAAAGGATTCGATAGGATAGGAAGGTGTTGAGGAATTTGGGGTGGGGGGTGGGGGGTACGTTTAAGATACCATAGTGTCTAATTAAATGATGAAAAATGAATGGAGCAAAGATGTTTAGGATTGCCTCTGTGCTAGTTATATGTCCCACGTACGTCCGAATCGGAAGAAGCTTTCTTCGCTCAGGAGTAATCAAAGGACAATTATTATTGCGGAAGTTGATGTTATGTCCGCCTGCGAAATAAGACAGAGGCCGCTCTCGGGGTTTCGGGGAATGATAGTATGCAAGAGGAATATCAAAGATGCGCTTAGAAGCACTTCCTGTGGACGATGGATGGTCCGGACTCGTCGTACTCTTGTTTCGAGATCCACATCTGCTGGAAGGTAGACAGCGATGCAAGAATCGATCCACCAATCCATACGGAATATTTCCTCTCAGGCGGGGCGATAATCTTGATCTTCATAGTTGATGGAGCTAGGGCAGTGATTTCTTTCTGCATTCTATCCGCGATTCCAGGATACATGGTAGTGCCACCAGAGAGCACAGTGTTGGCGTAAAGATCTTTACGGATGTCGACGTCGCACTTCATAATGGAGTTGTACGTGGTTTCATGGATACCGCAAGCTTCCATACCTAGGAAGGATGGTTGGAAGAGAGCCTCAGGACAACGGAATCGTTCGTTGCCGATAGTGATCACCTGACCATCGGGAAGTTCGTAACTCTTCTCCAAACTGGAAGATGACGCGGCGGTAGCCATCTCTTGTTCGAAGTCGAGGGCAACATAGCAAAGTTTTTCCTTGATATCGCGAACAATTTCACGCTCGGCCGTGGTGGTGAACGAGTATCCTCTCTCCGTGAGGATCTTCATGAGGTAGTCAGTCAAATCACGGCCGGCTAAGTCCAGACGTAGGATGGCGTGAGGCAAAGCGTATCCTTCGTAAATGGGTACAGTGTGCGAAACACCGTCACCAGAGTCCAATACAATACCGGTGGTACGACCAGAGGCGTACAGCGACAGAACAGCCTGGATGGCGACATACATCGCCGGTGTGTTAAATGTTTCGAACATTATTTGTGTCATTTTTTCACGATTAGCCTTCGGATTCAGAGGAGCTTCGGTAAGGAGCACCGGATGTTCTTCAGGGGCTACTCGGAGTTCGTTGTAGAAGGTATGATGCCAAATCTTCTCCATGTCATCCCAGTTGGTAACAATACCGTGCTCGATAGGGTATTTCAGAGTTAGAATACCTCTTTTCGATTGAGCCTCATCACCTACGTAGGAATCCTTCTGTCCCATACCGACCATGACACCCTGGTGGCGTGGTCTACCAACGATAGATGGGAAGACTGCGCGGGGAGCATCGTCTCCCGCGAAACCAGCCTTGCACATACCAGATCCATTGTCAACTACGAGTGCAGCAACTTCTTCGTCACACATGTTTGGTTTGTTAGTTTATCTGCAAGAAAAAAAGGGGCATTTAAAATATTGTTCTTGTAATAATTTTATTTAATTACGTTTTCTATAGTTAAATAATCTTCGGAAGTCAACTTGAAATTATCGTTTATTCCAATCACGTGCATACCGTACCAATATATTCGATATATTTAACTTTTTCATAGGATTACTTTCAACATTCTACGATATAATTTCTGCACAAGTATTCGTTAAGGTATAATTTTCCTAAACCTAATACAATCTCTTATTACGAGTTGTGCTCCAAAACTTAAATATTATATGATACTACCATAATTATTTTATAACTAGCATTTAGTTGTGTCTAAAACTTCAATTGCAATATTTCCCTTCATAACTGACACTTAATCGTGGCGCCATGTGCTGTAAATCAACATTTTATACACTTTCAAGATGGCGTCGGACGACACGTAGCACGTACTGTTACATTCAAGTGATACAAGTTTTACATATAATATCCGTAGTATATTTGATATTGTGAAATAAATATAGGAAATCGTTGACATAGTTTTTAAATACAAATAGAAATAATCATTAAGAAGAAAAGAATTTAGGAGAACTTATTGTTCGACAAAATCGTCGTTGCTGGAACCGCACCCTTGCCCCGCCCATCCCCGGCGTTAAACGGTCAATAACTGACATATGCTCTTGAAGAGTGATAGTTTATAAAATTTCGAGATTTACTGTTTGGAACGCAAGGCCATCGATACGATTGGGACTTTGACTTTAAAGGAAATTTTTCATTTACGGAACTACTTGATCGTGAAAAATTCTCAATACTGTACTATCGAAACCGGTATTTTCTTATGGAAACATTTTGTTTTTCCTTATGCTAAAAAATTTCACAGAAGCAAATTTCCTCTACAACAAACCAACACAATTAGATCGAAATTCGAGACTACAACACAAAACACACTAAATAAGACACAATTGTAGATTTCGAACCTAATAACACCCACTTCTCAATTTAGAAAACCACGCTCGGGCGCGAAACCGGTTTTGCCAATTTAATTTTCGCTTTAGTCACTATCTCGAATCTGTTGCACTGCCGGCTCGAATTTTAGTAGAGTGCAATTCTATTGCATTTCGGACGAAATATCACTGAACTTAGGATGATGCTCTGACTTACGTTTTTCGTTTAGTATAAAAAAAGTTATGTACAAGTAAGGGAGCTTCGGGTGTTCGGACGTGACACTACCGCACAACCAACCGATCTAGCACCAAACACAGAGTGTAGCTGACAGCCGGCTCGCGGTGTATTATATGAACAGAGTCGTTGTTCAGGACCCCCACTATCTAGCAATCGGCCAATAAGGATAGGACACCCTCAGCCAATCCTGGCTTTCTTTACCATATATGGAAGTGCCCTGTTACGGAGGGGTTCACTCCCCCCCTCTGCCCCTCCTCCCACCGTCGGGTTGGCGCTTGTCTCCCACGCCCTCTACCAACCGTTCGAAGTATGTCTCACCACCCTTCGTGGATTCATCCACGAAATTGAGTGAACTGCACATTTTACTCGTGTTCTCTCTCCTACCCATATGCACAAGTTCTGTTCCAATCCCATTCAATGTCAACCAATTTTTTATTTCATTCGAATAATAAATAATCGTTTCCGGCATCGAACTAGATCTACGTAAGTCGCTTAGCATTCGATTCGAACATTTCTGATTATTCTTTTTACATTAAATTTAACTTAATACGGCGAACAAACACTTTCGTGAGTTTAGTGTAACTAATTGTACAACCTATTGAAACTATACTTTACATCTAAAAAAATCAATATTTATAATCCATGTGATTTAATTAATGTTAATAACTTTGGATTTTTTGTTTTTGATATAAGATATTTCCAGAATATAAGGTAATTGTAATATTTGAAAAATGTTTAATACAGTTTTACATAAAAAACAGGAACACCGAGTAAGTAAGAAATATTGAATAGAAATTTCTACGGGTGTTCCAATTTTATGGCTACCGGATTCATTTATGCTCGTATGTCATGGTCCAAGCAAGCATACTCGTAGGTTAGTGCTGTAACACGCTTCAGCGTACTGCTATTAATAAACGACAGCGTCGCGACCACCTGCTTGTAACAGCTATGTATACGTCAGGAACCACTTGACAACGACAACTTGTCGGATCGTACCGCAACATACTCTCTTTCCAAGGAATCTTAACAGACGCGAATTTTTTTTCTTGTACGAACAAATGCTACGTTGACACGATTCGAAAGCGCAAAGAGCAACGCCCTGCCATCATGGCTGCTGGTAAACCGGCAATTGTCCTCGATCTTTTTCGTCGTTAAAATTAAGACAGATTATCGTAGAAACCGTTGAATTAATAGCAAAACTGAACGAAATAGATTATAATGTGCAAGTACCCACCTTTCGAAACAGAAAGAGACTTCAGAAATAGTCGATTGATGATCGGCAAAGGGACACCGCAGGGATACTATCGGCACGACGAAGCGAGACTCGACAGCCGCGAGTTGCAAGCACTGTGAGCAAGATCGTGGCCGGTACCGTGTTACGTGGACTTACCCAAAGGTGTGGTTCGCATAAACGTTGTTGGACTTCCAAACGGTCCTTGTTATTTCCTGTATTTTCAACGTGTTTTTTGAACTTATGCATAAAATACGATTCGTTGAACGATGAACACTCGGCGCATTAGAAATTTGACAATCGTTTGTTTATTTTAATCGTTATATCGGGTAATACAGTTTCGCTGGACACCCCTATTTCAGAATGGAATCGTCCAGCCGGCTTTCCCCACCACTCAGATTCACAGCTCTTGCCATATATGGGCATAAAACGAAAGCGGCTCGCTGATTGGTCTGCTGGCCGGCTGCCGGCTAGATTCTCCAAATGCCGCTTCAAACTGTACGATACGGGGAGCATAATGCCTTCTGGAAGCGTACACTAGCGTAAGGGCTTTCCTGACTAACCGTCAGAGCTGTTTGTAGTAGTATGCGTACAAATATATGCGAAGATTACAACCGTCCTCTGTATGTGTCGCGTGCGAACCAGTACCGGCAGTAGGTATGATTCAGAAAAGTTTCTCTCCACAGTTTAGATTGATCAACATTTTGTTTTATTTAATGAAAGCTGTGTCGCTCTAGCTACAGAATTTTCGTACAAATATATGCACTGTTACGGAGGTCTATTCCCTTTGAGCAGATCTAGGATGTATAGCATTATTTTATTTAAAATTTCAAAATTTTCAAGAAACCAAACAATTTTGTATCCGGTTCTATATTTAATTTACGAATTGCTCGGTAAAAATGTACATTGTAATATTAAAACTATCGAACAAGATGGAATAATTCAATTTCAAATTTTCTACTAATTTATTACTAAAATGTTAAGAATGCTTTTGCGAAAAATAATGGGATAAGCGTATTGCAGTAAAAGTTAAATTGCGGCAAATATCGTCATATATATATATATATATTTTAACTTATAAAAATTTAAAAATAAGACACTTTAACTTTATTGCTATTTCTAGTGTTAAACACTTTACTCTGTTTTAGCGGTATCCTATGGACTTAATTAAACCGTGATATCGAATTGTTTGATTGATTAAATTTTAGTAAATCTATTGTAGCTATGTGGTATATTAAATACAACACGGTATTGCTCAAAAGATTCCAAGAATTTCGTCTGCCTATCTTTCAGGTATACGCCGTTAGGTAGGATGGAATATTTGAAGAGAATATACTCGAAGCAAACGGTAGGTTAACAAATTTTATCTTTAACTTCATATTTACTGTATAGTTTTTGACAGAGACGAATATCCCAAGGTATGTTTGTAGAATGTGGTGAACAGTGAATAAAATTGTGTTTTAAATATGCAAGAGTTTTCTAATCATCGTTTAAAATTCATTGTTAGCCGACTTAAAAAGTCAGTGGGTCAGATCTGATTGTCCCGTGCATATATTCATTCATCGGGTTTCATTATGTAGCAAAGCAGATGGAATTTCTTAATAAACGATGTAATTGCTCTACAGTGAAAGAAAGAGTCACGTCGGACAACCGAAACCAAGTTGTCGCGTATCCTCCCACTTGATACGTTCTGTGTGCCATCTCGGTCGCCTTTTTTATGAAACAAGAGCTAAAAATAGACTCAAGGGCGCGGATAAGGGTGCACTGGACTAGTCCACGTCACATAAGCCCTACGCTACGGTCGCACTATTTAGTGTTCGCGTCCATTAGACACGGAAGCTGTTCCGGTGTGCGTGCAGTGTCTGCTGCAAAATCGATAGGCAGGTTCATGTAGTCTACTATGGTAGGTCGGACTTATGACGAGAAACCACGTGGTGATGAAAACGTCAAAGATCGTGCTTTCTCGTGTGTTGCACGTTTTGTAAAATACTGTACGATTAATTTTGTGTTGATTATCGCACTTTAACACGAAACAGATGTTTTCCAATAATTTCTTTATACAACTTGTATTTGGGCACACGTATTTTATATGTATATATATCCTAGTATTCATCGTACTTACATTTGTGCATTTACTTTAATGGAGTTTTCAATTTTTAATGTAAAATGATTGTGTAACATTGCTATCTAGTAAAATAATTATTTGAATAAACGAGAATCTCGCAACGTATACGTTCAAAGAAACGAAAAGAATTTTCCGAATACGTGTGTCATACCTCTTTGACGAAATAGCGCTACGATGACACAACCGGTGAATCATTTTGTGCTTAATAAGAAACTGTGATTGGACAAAGCGGCTGTTTTCGAAGACTCGTTAAAGACTCGTTAAAAGTAGTCGAATCGAATGCTGTTTTAAATACGTGCCGGTAATTAATTATCACGTCGCATGTGCGGATAGGTTGCTTCACCTATGTTTAACCTAACCTCAACCGTTCAAGTCAGTGGTCAGCTGTCACACGCCTGCGATATTAGTGAAGTGTATGAGTGTAGTAGTAGCACTAATCATTGCTTTGAACTTGTTGCAATGAAATTTCTACATATATACTGCATTAGAAGAATTAGTTAATCAGAAAATAAAAATGTTAAGCACTTAAATACTCGGTCGGCGAATGAAACGCGTATCTGTAGGAATACAAAATATGTTAAAAAGTCGAAGGGGTGAAGGTGTCCAAAAGAATTTTCTATAAATTGTACGACAATGTGTATTTTATTAGATCTAAAGTTATAAATCGAATAATTTGTTTGCACATTTAGATGCACAGTCAGTCCAGTCCAGTCCGGACTATCTTTTGAATATTTCAAGCGTAGAAATTTTAAACATAATTAAACACATCTTGATCTTTTTGTTAGTTGAAATTAAAGGATTCAGGAAGCATGAAAACGTTTATATATTTTCTTGCTATCAAATTAAGCAAATTACCCGAATTTAGGAGTATAAAAAAGTTTTGGAAAATTTGTCATGGATATATCTAAATCGGTAAAGAAATTCTATTTCGAAAACGATGGTATTTAATTATCAATCGAAAATTTAATCGACGATCGATATGACGAACAAAATTATTTAAAAATGTGAAATTCGTCAGGTGCATTTGGATATAACTTTTTATGACCGAAGATGTAATGTTATAAAATGCGGACTACGAGAAGTCTGTTTACTCTCGATCAAAGGCATGATTCTTGGATGACGGAGCAGGGGTCCATTTTGACCGAATATTTCAAATCATCGCCGCGATCACCGGGGTATTCGATGATTCGAGTATTCTGGTGATTCATTTACACCGACGACCGTATACGTATATAACCCTTAGCCGTATCCTTTATTGACGGCTACAACGATCGAGACATTTTAATCCATTTCCTCGTTTGTTGATAGACCAAATGTGGCAAGTGAGGTTATGAATTGTTAAACGACTGTCTAAACGTACAGAGGGACCTAACTGAAAACTGGACCTTGCACCGTGCAAAAGAATTCTGTCGAAGTAAGGTGTAGTAGACAGGTATAGGAGACGCATCGTGGCCAGTCTAAAAACCCAATGGTCCGAGAAGCCTCGACCTTGCTTACCAAATAAGGTCCCGTTCAAGGTCTTCAAGGCCTTGCGTAAGGCTCCGGCGTCGGCGGTGGCATCGGCATAGCGATTAACCGATTATGTCGGTGCTTTAGTCATCGGTCGTTTTCAGTGAAAGTGGTGCAAGTTTTTCCAACGGAAATGACTTCTCGGTTCTGGGTTATCTGTCCTCCACGGCCCTTTCGTCCGTTCTAAGAGCGGATTGGGCGTGTCTGTTCTACGCGGACACGGCTGTAGGTAACGTCTGGCTCCAGTCGCGCAGTGCCACCGAAATCAATACGGAATGCGACGGTAAGTTCAACGCACCCACCCAGAAGAGTGCTGAAGGCTCTTTCTCATCGGACTAGCCGCGTGCGTTCGGTCCAGACAGTGAAACTATCGGAAATCACCATAACGAGGTCAAAGACCCTCTCTATCGGTACACCTTGTGCGAATTTTAAAATCGCGAAAGAGAACAAAGAGAGCCATAGTCGGCATAGTCGGCTAGTCGGCTAGTAGGCGGAGAGAGTCTCGTCCGTACGGTTGCCCTGCCGGAAAATATTTGATCAACACCACGAATGCTTTCAAATTATTTCTACATTTTTTTCAATTTTTATGTTTAGAAAAGCGAAGAATACTTTTCAATGTTCTACACAGGCTGTTCGACTTATTTTCCGGATAATTTCACGAGGGAATGCTTCGTGGTTTTAATCAAATTTGTTTCATCGCGTAAGCATTCCTTTTCAGGGCTTTCGAGTCTTCTTCGGATAGGTATAGACACATTGGTATAGCTCGGTGACGACTATTCATGCATAGTGTGTGCCTACATGGAATGGATTGTCCTCAAACGGGTTTGCGAAAGATGTCCTACATAAAGTTTCATCTTGAACACACCTCCATCATATTTCTCAACTCGAACATATAACATTTCTTTCTGTCTTTCTTTCTTTCTTTCATCTTTTATCCCTTAATTGTTCCTTAATCCCAAAAACAGATTCCACGATTCAGTTTCCTTTATTTTTTCCTTTGTTTTCTTTTTCGACTGTGGTATCGATTAAAATGATAAAAGGAAAGGAGATTTTAATTTTAATCGCGATTCTTTATTATAAATATTTCAGATAAGAGATATTCCAAATCTGGAATTTGATAATGGATCCTCGATAGATCTCGATCAGACCTATATCGTATAGACTGAATTTCTTGAAAATGCGACTTCGCAAGTGCAATCGTTTTTTTCAATATTCTCGAAACGTTGATCCGAGACTAAAATGTAAAGTGTAATAATATTTAAGAAGAAAATACCGGGCCAAAACATAAGCGACCGAGAGCGATGACCAATTACGATTATTATTATTAGTATTAGTGATTTTTTTCGAGGTAAATGTCTCTAGTTTCGTTAGATTGAAATTCATTCGAACATTTCAAGGAAGGTGATTCGCGAAAGTTGACATCATAATTTCGAAGAAAATATACGAAACGTTAAGCAACAAATTTGCGAAAATAATAATTAACAAGTACCGCTTGACGGGAGGTGAGTTTCTTCGCGGTTCGTGTCTGGCCGCAAGTAACAGTCTTCGTTGGTGATTGTCAAGTATGTAAGGAATCCAGCTAGAGACGCGCGATAATACGCGATTACTATATTTAGTGTTGACTTACGGCTCGTCAGACTCAGAGACAGTGACGTTGCGCGTCGTTACGAGCAGCTGACGATAAAGAAAATGATAATGGTTGGAGTGCAGGCAGCAGAGTTCTTGTTATTCGCAGAAGACTTAACTTCGACTAGGAGATTCCGTCGATGATTCAAACGACTGACTTGCTCTTGAAATAAATACATTCGTAATGTGGAATAATTCACCGTTACTCGTTCATTGCTCATTCACATATTAAGGGGTTTGCTTACGTATTTCAACAAAAATTAAATTCATAGTTTCACCGGTTCCGTATTCTCGATCTGCAATCTTTGTAGAAACTCGACGATTGGAATTAGACTGCTCGCTTTTGGGTCGTTCCACGCGAAATCAAACACCGTTCGAAATATCTTTTCTAGTTTCTTTTTTTCAGTTTTTTTTCAAACTTCGATACGCTTTAATCTTTAGCGATAGTTGACAATTTCATAAACGTGTAAAACAGACTTTTACAACCTTCTTTCCTTAAATTATATTGGTTAAGTTGATAAACAGCGAAAACATCTGTACGAGAGAATCTGATAAAAATTGTCATTGTTAAGAAACCTTTTATTTTTCGTTTTCAAAGCAGGGAAAAATTTTTAAATTTGAAAAATATGATGTAGCCCCAGTGCCCTATATATGGGCCCCTTTTGTAAAAATGCTGACATTTTAAAAACGACGAAATGAAATTTGTTTTAAGCGAACGCTGAACCGCAGCTTATCGTCCGCGTCCGGCCGTACGAGCAGGGCCGTAACACAATTCTAAAATATTAATTGTTGGAAACATTTACTATCACCGTTCAATGAAATTTGCTTTTACCTTACGCATTAATATTCTAGACGACAAAAGAAAATTTTCTTTTATTCTGATTTTGTATAATACGATGTACGAACGTGAACCTTTACATAAAGATTTATAGTTTAATTATAATAACGACCGTTGTTAATCGATATAAATATTTTTATGTTTTCAAATAAAAACATTTAAACGTATTCTTGCTTTTCGAATTCGCATAGTTAACGACAAATTTTCACTTGCTCATCCGCTTAATCTGTTCGCTGATATTCAGAATTCATTGTTACTCGATCGTTACTTGTATGTGTTATTGGTAATCGTACATGAAATTCTTACATGTAATTGCGTATATAACTTATTGCAATAAAAAATCAAAATATCACAATGTTTTGGTCCTTGTGCACCATTTTTAAACTTTTTTACATGGTATTTTAACACGTTTCATTTACTTTTATGAGTTTTGTAAATATGCTTTTCACAAGATTCGGATACATATTGTATGTTGCATGTAGTGTATACGTAGTACGTGCAGTGTACGTGGGTGCAGTACTTTAAATTCGTCCACGACTGACACGTTTCCATTTTTTCGACTCTAGAACCGATAATATTACATAAATCACCTTTCATCGAATCATTAAATTATAATATTTGTACATTTCGATTGATTCGATAAGACGAATCCTCGTTTCTTCAAGAATATTTTAATATTTTGAATAAATATTTTAAAAGAAAGGCATGCCTAGTATCAAGTTTTTCCTTAAATCACGTTAAATAAATATATTTCTGCATACATATGCCATGCAGAAGCATAGAATTTTTCGTCGAACATCCTTATAACTATTTTTAGATTATTCGTTAACTTTTCATTAAATTTTGTGCAACAAACTGGAAAATGTTACTTTTTGCAAAGAGTAGGTAAACCATAAAATGGAGTTATATCTTCGTCGCATCATGAGCTCTCTAAGACTCGAAGCAGATTAAAAATCAATTGACAAGTTTCAACCGTTAAAATATTTTTAGTTTTTAATTTCATGATTTTTTTCGTTCGTTTAGAACACAGAAGATTAAATTAGTATATGCACGGCGAAATTCACCCATTTTATACAATACAAGATCAAAAGTAAGATCTTCGTTTTCATGTAAACTGGACTGTATACGACTACTTAGGAAAAACATTTTGTTAGAATTTACACCGAAAATAGAGACAAATGACATATATATTATATTATATTACAGTTTGTAGCATAATTTGATAATCATCTATAAACGAAGATCATTGGCAATTCATTGGCGAGGGTAACCTTGAAACACGTTTTCACGGTCGTCATTCTGAATCATTTTTTTTCTGCATTCGTAGAAAATATGTCAACTTTATTTCATAGTTACGGGCATTATCAAGCCGACCATTCAACTTATCTCCCTTTTCCTATCATTTATTTTCATTGATTTCGGAATTCCCTATTTACACGACATTATTATCACCTCCGACTCGAACAAAGTTTTCCTTCAGCTATATAACGTATGCTTGTACGGCCGGATCTGTGATATACACATCTAGGTGTATAATATACAATACATACTTAGTTTTTTATCCCTGCATCGAGCAGAATTTCTTGTATTTTCAATGAAAAACATTTTCTCATTTTCATCCTGGCAAATGTTCCCATCGGACGAATCATAAAGTTTCCAGAATATTAAAGAAAAAAAACGAACTCTGATCGAAAATTATGTCGTTGTACCGATATAATGATCTGCAATGATCGTTGATATCTTGTCCGATGCAACTAAATATTTACCGTCACTCCAATCATTTAACACATGTCAACACAGACGGGCTTTTAGAATAAATGTTATAATTAATTAAATTCACGCATACATATGGACCGTTTATTTTGAAAGTGGTGTAAGTCCTTTTTTTAAAAAAATGAGATATGACGTAATTTATGCTTAATTTAGTGTAAACTTTTTGTTTATAACTAGTTAGTATTTAATATCTTAAAAAATGCCTATGCTTTGTTCAATTTAAAATTGGCCGGTAAAAGAAATTGCGTAACCATTGATTATGAAAATGGTGTAAGTCCAATTTCTATAGACAGAAAAAATGGCATTACGAAAAAAGAATTTCCTGTACACACCACAGGATTATTATGACGTTATAAACCAATGTAGACAACATAATAAATTTATCTTACACGAAATGAAACGAGAGAATTTCGTTTCAACAAAAAATCTACAAAACGCAATTAAAAAACAGATAAGAAGAAACACTAATGGAGAAAAAGTAAATTGGTTGCAAATATGTTGGATGAGATTTTGCAAAAGTGCACCGTATACTATTTTATATAAAACATCAATGGAGGACACAGAATTGAAGACTCTAAATTTATCACCTACATGTCGGGGAAGACCGCCAAAATTTGAAAAATCGCCCTGGCGCCTTTGTATCACGATGCCAGGCCTATTACATACGAAAAATATAAGGATATACAGCAGCTATTACCTTATACATATACCTCCTGTGCATCATGAATATTTCAAAACACTGCCACATAAATAATTAATAACACCAATATTTTGTGTTAAGTTTAACAATATATAAATATAATTAACGTTCAAAATAAACAATACTAATTCTATTTTATTTCTTGTTATTATTTATAAACAAAATTGGATTAATATGAAATATATTTTAAGTGGTATTTGTTATTTCAAAATTGAAATTAAATGATATTTACAATTGACTAATTATGAAAGTGGTGTAAGTCCATTTGCAGCCTGGAAATATATATTATTTTAGTTAAATTTGCCTAAAAGAAATTTATATAATCAAAGTACATATTGATAAATTAGTACAAACATTCCCAGACTTCACATAATTAACCTATATTTTTTAATTTTCAGATCTGCTAACATTTAATTTTCTCGAAACAGAAGAAAATGAACTTGCACCACTTTCAAAATAAACGGTCCATATATTCGTACTGAATTTTTCTTACTCTGAAAAAAACAAACAAACGTATAATTGTAAAAAGCTTCTATACGTTGAATTTTCGTTTGTTAAACTTCTTCTTTGTTAGAAAATCTTGATAGGTAAGACGAATGTTCCCTTTAATTGGAACATTTGAACCCAACTTTTGAAATTTGAATTACCGAGGTTCAACTGTTGTACTTCTCTATAATTGAAACCGTAACACCGAAAATGTGTTTCGTATCCGGAATCGTATCTCGAACCGTGTGATTTAATTCGTCTCTAAATATGTTCCGAGATAATTTTGATGAAAAATCGAACATTTTGGTACTGTGATGCAAAAACTGCGGTACGTGTTATTCGTAAACTGCACTAACATTTCATTCCGATTAAACCGATCGCGTTGCGACGTTTTCAGAAATAAAGAACATCTCCATTCCACGATCATTTCCGAGTAAAACGATAACGTCATTCAGCTGAAAAAATCGAAATACAAAAACCTGGAAAGCGATATGTATTAGCAAAAATCAAGTCGTCGAGAATTATGCTTCCCTGATAATAAATACATAGATAAGATAATTGCTTAGTTGGTACGAGGGCAATTAACTTTTTCTAATTTTCTAACCTGTTATCTTTCTCCGAACTGTCTCTTCTGCGAGAATTAATTACGATTACATGTGGCTGTAATGATTATTATATACGATAAGGATCAAAATACTTATACATTATACCCGGTCATTTATGTATACTTTCGTTTCAGTGTCAGCTGTGTTATTGAAAATAGACGGATCAACGGCAATATCATTTTAATAATTCAAGAGTACCCGTGTGAAATAAAAAAAGTGTTTCTCACTGCTGATTAAATAAATCTATATATATATTTAATAAGATAACATTTTTGCTCTTGTAGCGTTTTATTATTACTGTTAATAAAATATTTCGAACAAAAGTTTATCCGAATACACTTGATATTCGTGGAAATGTAGTTTGAGTAGTTAGGAAATTAGCATAGAAAATGTAAAGAATTATTTATTTTTTTTCTATAAAAAAAAGACCGAATATAGGAAGAAAATTTTTTTGATTCGATGGTTCGTTTTTTCTTCGACAAGAACTATAAAACTTACTTGGTTATAAATTACGCTGTCGACTTTTATGCAAGAATAAAATTTCTTGCATACATTGCAAGAAATAGGAGTCACATACCTACTTTCTTTCTTTAATAATGCTGAAGCACGTTGTCGATATTACCTCGACATCTTTCGGTTCGCGTAATCTGCCTACTATACGCTACCGTTTTAAACGTCTGTTAATTTTTGTTACAACTGTATATAGTCCAAAGTTTAATTACAACGATCGACCCTTTGTTGCAAAAGTATTTTCAGTGACACTGGAGTACGTTTAAGTAAAAAGTTTTCAACTTTCATTCTTAAGAAAAGATAATATTTCCATATTGAAATATCGTTTGTATTTCTTGCAAAATAATTCTCTAGACTTTCTTAACTATAGCGGTATACTTATTCGCAACAGTTTGTAAAATAAATCGGACACCGTTGATACAATACCGATTCGATTTCACCCTCTTTTTAATTCATTTTGAAAAATAGGCGACGTTAAGAGAAACTTCGCTAAAGATAGTGCGGTATACAGTCTATATTCTACAAATAATAACAACGATCGTTTCGCGTTTACCACAACGCAGCTTTTTATAGAAAAAATGTATACACGCTAACATAGATTCTTACGCGTTAATATCGACTACCAACTGCTATGGATATGATAACAGTAAATATTGCAATGAAACACAAGAATATTATGACAGGAAACGGGAATCTCTCGTTTGTTGGTACCAAGAATCGTCGAGGATGTCTCCTCTTTTGCGGAGCTATCGAGAGAAGCAACTCGATTTCTCAATTGAGAAAATTAAGTTTGCGTTACTTTCCCTATGATTTCTGTTTCATATACACTCCGTGACAAGAAGATGGCACATCCGTAAAATATTGCTATTTCTGAAAATTGTGATGAAATTTGATATGTTTCTTTCCGTATATGAACTTCAGTGGAGCTTCAAGGTACTTACACCGGCGGATTTAAGCACAGGTTACAGATTCTAATCTACATGTAAAAATCGGCGATCACCGACGCGACAAAATGATGGCACAGTTTTAAAATTCTTTCTCTACAGTTGACACTAGACCGTCAGACTATTTGTATCGTGTACTGTGTGACTGTGCATTAAATATTTTGTATGTTTCTTATTATCTTCTATTGAAATTACACTATGGGTAGTGAAAAATCTTTATCGGATGCTGAAATAAAAACGATTTTAACATTGTATAAAGAGAATCACTCAGTTTCCAAAATTGCACGTGTTATACATCAGAGCAGAAAAGTAGTGTATAATTTATTAAAAAATCCCAAAACATACGATACAAAAAAGAGTTCCGGTCGACCGAAAAGCAATAAGCAATCGCGGAAAACGTGCAATTTTAAAAGAAGCTTCGAATTCTTCGAGGACAGCACGAGAAATTGCCAAAGCAGCTGGCGTACATACAAATATACGAAATGTGCAAAGGATAAGAAAAGAATGTCCGCACTTAGTTCGAATGAAGTTGAGAAAAAAAACCACCTTTAACCGCTCAGTATAAATCAGAGCATTTGAAATTTGCACAAGAACATATACATTGGAGAAAAAAGTGGCGTCGTGTTATTTTTAGTGACGAAAAAAGGTTTAATCTAGATGGGCCGGGTGGTTTCGCACACTATTTTCACGACCTGCGGAAAGAACAAAGAATATTAAGCCGCAGACACATGGGTGGCGGAGGAGTAATGCTTTGGGCCGGAATTGAGTATCGAGGAGTTGCTGAGATAAAGTTTATAAAGAAGACTATGAATAGCAAAATTTATATAGATTTGATAGACCAGCAATTATCTAAATTCGGACAGCCAATTTCCGGGGAAATTTTATATTTCAACAGGATAATGCAAGTGTGCATACTGCAAAATACGTTAAGCAATACATTGAACAAAATAAAATTAGTGTTTTAACGTGGCCAGCGAGATCGCCAGATCTCAACATCATTGAAAATTGTTGGGCACAATTAGCAAGGCATGTTTACAAAGGCGGAAGGCAATTCCAAAGCCTTGCAGAATTAAAAACATGCGTAGAAGAAACATGGACAAAAATACGACCAAAATATATTAAAAAACTATATAAGTCACTTCCGAAACGTATGTTGTCTGTTCTGGAAAATAAAGGAGGCCACACAAAGTATTAAACATAATGTTATATATTTTATGTACGTAAATCACGTATTTTTTTGTATATGTGCCATCATTTTGTCGCACCGATTTTTTGTTATTTTTTGTTTCCATAAACAAACGGACATTGTCTTTAATTTTATTGTTTGTAACGTAATTTATTTTGTAATAAAAATGTATAAGTACCAAGAAAGACTAGATTTATTATGTCTGAATGATGAAAACATTGAATTTTCATAGTGTGCCATCTTTCTGTCGCAGAGTATAAGTTTTCTTCTACCATGTGGCGTATTCGAATTTTCTCACAGAAACATACTCTTCCATGTGAATTGCGATTGCAATATTGGAGATAATTGGTTCCTCAACGGTGTTCCGTTCGCCTCAAATATTATTTAAACATGTATAAGTCTTCGTGACTGTTGTAACAAAAATGAGAAAATTACAATATGTATATATAGGATAAACGTTATTAAATAAGAGTTATCATGTTAGTGAGTAAGATTTATGACAAAATTAGATAGATGAAGTATGAAACAGCAAAAACATTAGAAGAACTTTAGTTTATCATAATATGCCCGTAAGTTTATCGGTACTGTTATGGGATGAAATGAATTTTCATTTATGTAATTTCCCTTTCTTCCGATCGATGGAAAACCGGTAACGCGTAGATTTTTGGTTATTTCTAAACGTTATTATATGATTTCCTGCAAAGTTTTCTTTACATTTTCTATTTAACATTTTTCATTTTAATAATTACGACTTGTGAGGTAACTCTTAAATTTAATGGTAAATTTCCGAAATATTTACACGTTACAAGTAAACTATCGTTAAATTTGAAAATTCGAAGTGTCTCATTGGAAACAGAAGAAATGTTTTTCCAAAATCGAAGATATTAGGGGAAAACGGTCTTCGGAATCGTGTTCAGCCCATCAACATTTAAAAGAATTATGTTGATCTTATAGTCGTGTTACCATACGATCGGTTAAATTGATAAATTGTTAATATAGAATAGAGGAACCGACGACAGTTTTTGTGAGTACCCTTGAAATAATAAAATGAATAACGTATAATAATGTACCTGTATATTCTGTATAGGTCATTTTTATTACACCTACCTGTTCTGTTCGTACTATCTTATGCAGCGAATAAACGTGTTCTAATGTTTATGGTATTGAAACAATCGTTTTATGTATTGCGCATAGTCAGGAGAATCTGTAGAATCTTTTTATGAGACAAACGTCCGTAGAATTTTGGCGGTTAAAGAAATTTCACTTGTTCCAGCAGAATGAAATGTCTCGAAAACCGAGAATCATGGAGAAAAACAGTTTTCGGAATCGAGTTTATCGCACCGCTCGCAACAATCTATTGGTCTACTGGTTTCGAAAGACAACGTCAAAATTCGTTGGATACTATATTTAGTCAATGAAATCTCCATACATCGCGCGTCGAACGGCTCGTGGAGTCACCGCTTGTCAATTTGAATAAGCGGAAGGACGAAATCGTCGTTTTTGGTAATCCTGACAATCCACGACCGTGTTCTAAATCCTTGACTTCGCGTGAGTACGCACACAAGTATGCAAAGAAACGGAGTCAAGAACGCGAGTAGCCGGTAACACGTATGAACATGAACACATTCGTTTTACCGGTTGTCTACCTGTTCTGGGTCAGTCGCGTGTGCAAGGTCAAATCTCAAGAATCTCCAACGTCACTGGCTGAACCGAAGACCACGAATCTTGGATCGTTGGGGCCGCTGCCACGGCCGCCTAGAGCGCAACGTGTTTCTGTGCTTTGTCTGAAATCATTTTTACTTACAATTCGTCGACTCATCGCCACGATCGCATTCCCTCTTTACAACGACAAATTTATCGTTCTCGGTTCTTCGAGAACTTGGAATTTCAACAAGAAGAATAGACAAAATTACTTTTTACCATTTACAAAATATCCCAGGCACTGCTAACCATTGCGAGTTCGAATACTTTTAGTTTACTTTTAGTTCGCTAAAATCGGTAAGCACAAAAACTGTGAAATTTAAATAATCTATACGCGTAGAAAAAAAAATCTGAAAACTCGTTCATCGTTTGGTTACTCGATTCATCTTTATCGAAATTGTCGTCCAAGTGAATAATTTTCTGATCCACCGTATATCGATACAAAATCTTTAAATTTATCATGGTTACAGGCCACAAATTCATTAAGAACTATAATTTTCGCTATTCGTAACTGTTTACAGCTCTTGGCTCTTGATTAACACCGATTATTTCGATAAACTCTCAGAATTTACATACGTATATACGGTTCATAGGAAAACCGAACCCGCGTAAGTAGAGTCGGTTTTGTACCGTACAAAAATTTTCCGAATTAACGATTCGAAATACGAATTTTGTCGCTGTCTGTGTCATAACACTCTTCGTAGCATTTTCGACGTTTCGTAATAAAATCGTTTGCGACAAGTGCATATAATGATACTTGACATCTTTCAACTGAAAAGTGGTTTATCAACGCGACAAGCTGAAAAAGAAGATTAGTAAAATACATCGCTTCGAAAGTTGCAACGACGAGGCTGGCGAGGCTGTTACAAACAGTTACGGGAATGAAAATTAGTAAATGGACCGTTCGGAGAGTATAAGGGATCCGACATTTCATACGCACCAACCTAATAATTTTGCGGCAAGAACAAAACCAAAAGCTTGCTATTTCAAAGAAAAATACAATCGCCCGTCTACGTTTTGCAAAAAAAATAACGCAACAGCGAGACTATTAAGCGAGGAAAGAACGTAATTTGGTCCGACGAATCTCAAATTAATCGTTATTCGGCGGATGGACGTGCATGCTGTTGGAAAAGGGCACAGATCTTTGTTATCGCATCGCGTTAAGGGAGGATACATTTTATAAGATGCAAATTATCGATTTTTTTTTGTTTGTTTGAAATTGATTCCAGTATGTGTCTAGAATACGTGTATAAAGTTACGGAGCAAAATTTTATGTATTTTGGGAGATACAGCTAGCCGAACAGGTAAGCGTCAGGTGCAAATGGCGCAAAGCTGAAGGAAAAGGTGAATTAGATAATTTTAATCATCCTAGTCCACTTCACCCAGATGTCCTTAAACATTTAAAACCGATATATGAAAGGAGGATTTATTATCCAGGTGTCTAGGTGGACACACACAGAATTGCAATGAAAGTTTCAATTCAATGGTTTGGCGCCTAAATCCAAAGCATCTAAATTCCGGAGCAAAAATGATCGAAACCTCCGCCTTTATTGCGGCTGGCATTTTTAACGAGGCCTACTCAGCTATATTAAAAATAATGAATGTATTAAATATTAATATCGGGCAACAATGCAAATTCTTTGCCGATACGTATGACGCGCAGCGCATAACGAGACAGGAACGCCGCAAACAAAGCAGCACAAAAGAGGCACGAATCTCTCGTAGGATGCACCAAATGGAGCAAAATGAATTTTTTGACACCACAGAAGGCTTACTTTATGGCCCAGGTATAGCGGATTAGTTTCCTCCAGAAGTAAGTGTTCAATAACTAACTACTCTACCAGTCGAAAAACTTTAAACGCGTTTTTCTCAATATCATATTTCTGAATCTTGTGTACACGATACAGAACGATCTATTGGACCAATTGAGCTTCTAAGGCGATTTTTCGTTAGGTAATGATAAAATGTCGTCGATGAACTAAAAACATTCCTAAATAGTTGCATTTTTTCTTTTCAATTTACATTATAAAGTTGAAATTTTTAGCGAAAAATCGTAACTTTTTCAATAAAGCTAAAATTTTTTGCATTTTTGTACTTTTAGTTGGAATTGTTTTAGTTCATCGACGAGATAATTTTATAAGGATTAAAAAAAACTTTTGTTTTCCTGTCTCAGATGAAAATTAGAGGCTCTAGGATGTACACAAATTGACGATGCGCGTGGCGCGGCGCTGTGAAGATTTATAAATATTGTAAAAACAAATACATTAATCATTAAAATAGAAAATTTTTTGTATTGCTTAAATATAGAACATAATATCATGAAAGTTTGAGAAGGATTCGCTTTGTAGTTATTGACAAAAAAATTCCTAAAAATCACTATTTTTTAGGCGCTCTACAGTGTATTCCCCCCTTAAGCGTACGATCAGTGGCGGTTCGCGTACGGTGTACGTCCCTTACAACGAATCGAACAGACAACGAACCGATAACCCTACAACACATATTTTCGAAGAAAACATAGAAGAAAAACGGTCGACGAACGTGCTGGTGCCAAACAATCACCTTAGAAGTCTAAGCATATTTTCAAACAAAGTTAGCAAGCGAATACGACACTCCCCCATCGGTGTTAACCGATTTGTGGAAAAGGGAACAATGGCATTCCATTAGACCAAATTATTACGAAAATTTCCTATGCGTTCGGTAGGTTATCGACGGGGCAAGCTGGTGGGCCGAATATTATGTTTTTAGAAAATTAATATTTTATAATCAATTTTACCACAACAATTTATTTCTACCAAAACAACCGTGATAGTAACGCAATAATACCATTTCTTTCTTTTTAAGCTACGACTTCCTGCATAACATTACATATTTTCTTTTATTTATATTCTACATGCAAGTATTCAATAAAGTATTATTTTTGTTAAAATTCTCTCTGCGTATTCCCTCAGTTTTGCTCCTAACTTTACATATTCGTAATATAAATTTACAATTGCATTAGATTAATTGTTTTGATTTTTGAAAAAGATCTGGATCATGATTTCGCGTTTAGTTTAGAATTGTGGCGAACAAAGCATTATTCATGCATCGAACGTTTGCCGATACAAACGATTTACGTGCTTGAAAAGAGTTTTCTACAATAACAAAAGTACCCAATAGTACAATATCAAGTACCTGTACTTGTAGCAGTGCATGTTTTTAAAATAGATAAGTATATACTGTTTAAGTAACATAGTAATAATAATAATAAAAGGCTCGATGTAACACTTGTAAAAGTTAACAAATCAATTCTTCTTCCAAGGTTAGTTGAAGTAATTCGTACAATTTGTTTTCCGTACCGAAGATTCTTTGTTTTTCAAAGACATTGTTTTCGGGTGCTTTTTGGTAGAATAAATTATCGGAGTAATTTTGATGTAAATATGATTAATGTTACTTAGATCGTTACAGTGTTCTCGCAATGCGTGGTCTATCGATGGTGCCCGCTATTCGTGTTGTTGTATTCGCCCGAATAAGATGGACAAAATAACATTTTCATCACGAAAATTTTTATTTCTACCATCGACGAAGAAAGCTGTTGCAAATATTTACATGTTTCTGGAATGTACTCGCTGGGCGCAACATTATTACTTTGACCGATAGACGATTTACGATTCGTGTCCAACGACTAACCATATTACAGGTATTTCAAATTTTAGAATAACCAGTAAACTCGCACTCGATATTAAGAAATCACGGAATTCAATTACCGAAATATACTGTTTCGAGAGAAGTACGTTGACGATTTGCGATATATGCGTCATACTCTGTCGTCTCTTCGAATAGAAGCATAAGATTTTGGTGTAACGCATTCTCGGCATGTTACGCTCTAAGAAAGTTTTGTGTTTGTGTTTTTCTATCGGAAACCTATTAACGGGCTTTTCAAGAACTGTACAACATTTACAAGAAATTTTCAATTCTTCCACTGGATTATAATTTCAACGGTAAATTAGATTATACGTATAGCGTAGCAGTAAAACATTTATCAACACAGATAAATCTGATAAATTATAATATTAAATAATAGTTGGTATATAATTTGTTATTACTTTAACTACCGGAAATCTATCAGTAGACTTTTTTCTAATTTTTGGTGATTTGTTTGTTTGCAAATCGATTTATTATTGCACAAAATGTTAACGAAAACGATATGTATATGTATATGTATATGCATATATTACCAACTTAAACTCTGGATATACCTGCTACATTTTTATTCCACACTCGAATGCGGACCGAAGGGTTTAATTCTTGTCATTTATTCTATTCCTTGGCCATCTTTTGTAGGATTTTACTATTATAAAAATACAATGTAACACTTTAATCCGATGGAGCTTTTATCGCGGATAAAACGAATCGAGGGATTAGTCGAGCTCTGCGACCTAAATTACTCGAAAACTGTTTTTTTTCTAGAAAAATGTTTCAAACAAAAGTTTTAGGGTATAGGACGAATATAATTAATGTTTACCGAGATTCGAAGGCTACTTTGAATATCTCTATTGTAATGTACAAAATTTAACTGTAATACTGGAAATAGTATGTGAAATTAAGCAAGCACCTACAAGACAATGTGGTTCGAAAATCCAACACTCATCGCAATATTGATCAGTTTACGGTCAATGTAGAAGATGCTGAAAATGTTGCCCCCTGTTCTGATCAACGCATGCGCGCATATCCGTTGTGTACATACTATCGTACTTTACACGAATGTTTAACGCATTCGCAGGAATTCAATGCCCATTATACATACCTTTTCGTCGTATCGAAAACTGCATGGAACAGATTATGAAAATCGAGTGCAATTCTGTCGGTGGTTCTTTGACAAAATAGAAGAAAGTAATACATTCTTCGTCGACGTATTGTCATCGACGAAGCTGCTGCGTTTATGAATTTTCGAGAAGTCAAATTAAGCGATATGCACTACCGGGCAGTCGAAAAGCCACACTGGTTTCGCGAAATGTCTGTGTTAGACATGGTAGACGTAACAGGCGATAGAACGATCGGACGATCGCTAACGGAACAAAAATATGTGAAATTCTTGAAAGAATAGTTACTGTCTTTGTTAAGAAATGTTCTTTCTACCATTTACATCGTTTCGATCAATGCGGTTAATCAGCTCGAAATTACAAGCACTGTTCCCTAATCGGTCGAGCGAATTACTACCAAACGGACGATTAGTCCGTTGCCGTACCATTTTCTTTGCGGCCATGGTTATTATAACGTCGTCGTAACCAAAAATATTACAGGTGGGAAAAGAAATTTGATATTTTTTTGGACAGCTATTAGGAAACGATAGGATTTGATTCCGTCTAAAAAGAAAGGCATAACAGGTATATCCGTTAGACTTAATGTTTGTTTAAAATCTTCGACACGAGTCTGCTGACTCGTTACTGCTATATTCGACAAGAGGTTAATTTCGTGATCCCCGCAATCGCCTGACCAACGTCTCTAGATCATTTCGTTTTGGGAACATTTGTGGAGTATGCGCGCGCGTCGATCGAAACCGATAAAACACCCCGAAGATCCTTCGGATCGAACACGAGTCGATCAACGCCCCGGGCAGTCCCACAACGTCTCGCAGAGATACTTGCCGTTCCACGCACCAGAATTAAGGGGGAAAATCCAATTGAAAGCCAGAAATTTGCAAGATTTTGCGGAATTTTTTTCAACGGGAAGAAATGATGATACATTTTCGAAACTTTCGAATCTATTAATATCTATATTAGAGTACAAAAATATATTTTTTTTAATCTATAAATTTTCAAAATGGACGTCTTATTGCTAACATATTCCAACACGTCCGCGCGGGAGGTGGAAATCGGCGTGACATGTAGCGCCTGTTCTATCCGTCTGAGTCACTAAAAACAGAAATAACATATTATTCAAATCAATAGTTTCTAATTGTACCTAGATCCAAATTAAAAAATTGAAAATTGGAAGATTTATGTGCGTTTGAAAAAAATATTCATCTTTTACAGGTTTTCTTGTGTACTTTTTATATATTTTTTGCAGTAAAAAAGTACTTTTTACAAAAACAATTAGGTTTACCGACAAGGTAGTAGTGTTGTGAAGTTGTGATAAAAATTTCAGAAAGATTGGTTGAATAGTTTTTGAGTTACATTTCCCGCCAATTTGAAAAATCATGTTTCGAGAAAAATGCGTTTAAAGTTTTGATACGTGAAAACTGTATAATATTTACAACTTACCGGTTAAGCAGCAATTCCAGGACCATACAATAGCCCTTCAGCTTCCTCGAAAAATTCGTTCTGCTGAATTTGTTGTTCCCTTTGCCTTTTTCGGGTCTCCTTAGAGATTGAAAGACTACGCCGTCCTTGTCTAACCAGCCGATGCTCGTTCATTTTAGCAGCGTACTCCTTATACTGTCTTCCTATTATTAGTTGCAGCTCTGCCATAAGTTGCAACATTGCAGCGTGGCCCTCATTAAAAATTGTAGCCGCAATTAAAGAGGTTATTTCTACAATTTTTTACCCTGAATTTAGGTGTTTAGGCGCGAATCGCCAGATTGTTGCATTGAAACTTTCGTTCGCATTCTGGGTATGGCCGCCTAAACACCTTTTCAATATGTCTTCTTTCGACATATCTTCATAAATAGGTAGAATATGTCGTTGAACTTCTGAATTGAGGGGTTCTGGATAAACAAATTTTTCACCAGTCGCTCTGCTTTTCTGCCACTGACACCAGCTGTTTTCTCCCGGCGGACAGCAACTGTGTTGTGGATTTTCGTTTGTGGAGCACAAGTGGTAGAACGTAGCCATGATCTCTCTCTTCATATCTTCAACACAGTTAACATTCCTTCGTATAGCTAAGCCATAATAGGCGGTAAGTTTTTTTATTAACATTTCTGTTAACTTACCCTTCCTACCGAGTTTTTCCTTCTTTTTAACGGCTCGGAGTCGAGTGCTCATTCTCTTTTCGACATGACCGATGTTGCGATGTTACAATTGATGTTGCAATTGTAATAAACTGTAAATTATCGGCGCTATAGCTTCAAAAGTACTTCGAATTTCTTTTCAAATTTTAGGATTATATTCTTGACATGTTAAACTAACCATATATGCAAAAAAATTGCTTTTTTTGAAAGTTCTAATTGGATTTACCCCCTTAAACCCCATGCATCGCTGAGATTAAAAAACCCAGAGTGATCTACGAATCTTTATGAAAGAGCAGTATAGAAAATATCAATTGTATCAGTGTATATTCATACCCTAGAACTTTTGCTCGAAACATTTTTTTTCATAGAAGAAACGATTTTTGAGTAATTGAAGTGAATATCATCGATCACCCTGGAGCGCATACACGTAAACTCGTATTTTGCAACGTATAATAGAGTAAAATATCAAAATTTTTATGATAACAAAATTTGATTTTGATAATAAATTATTATTATTTATATTACCGATGAAAAATGTAGATAAAGTCACTATATCATGTCATTACATTATTATTTAAGCGTTTCGCGAAACCATAGAGTGTCTTTTATTCATAAAGGTTGACGATTCACAGTTCTGTGGTAGCGATTTTCAATACAAGAACTATGCAAGTTCTTAGAATTCTAAGAACTGTACAATAATATAACACTGAAAAATTATAGCAAATTGTAAAAAGAATTTAATCCATAAATCATTATTATTATTGTTACTATTAGACAGTAAAGTTTACGTATTAATTACAAAAATAATTGGTAAGTAAGTAATTTAAATTTAAAAACATTAGATAAATTTAAAAATACACTTGTCTTATTATTTCCTACCTATTAAACGCATTACAAAAGAAAAGAAAATCCGTTGACGAATTTTCACGATACATTGTAAGCATATGTATAGAGTTTCAGTATGTTACACGTTCGCATCTTTTATACCTTGCTTTCTTTCTCTACACATTTGAAAATTTCCACGTACGAACAATACTTTTTCTCTGTTTTAATTTTCGCTTTCGTTTTATTTGCTTCGTACAACAATTTTATTACTGCTCTTTCTTGTTACCATAAGTGTCGAGTTTTGTGGTGAAACGGTGGTCGACGTCTGGTCGCGCGATTCGTTTCTTCTCGAGAAACTTATACGTGCCTACGTAGGTACATATACACGCGTATCCGCTTGATCCGTTTGATTTGATACGTTTCATCCTGATGTTTTCGGTAAAGTCCTTTTATCGATAATCTTTGTAAAACTTGTTGATTTACGATTTTCAATTATATCCTATTATTACACAAGAAATATATATTTAGCTGCAAAAGGTTAATCTTAAATATTACCAAAATGACTATTATATTATTAATGAGAATCGATCAATTTTTTAAAACCGAAACATTGCATAGAATCGAGATCGGCCTTAATTTTATGAAAGTAGGATTCTTGAAATTAATATGTATAAAAATAACAGCGGGGAGAGTGGAGGGAGAATAAAATAAAGTTAACTTTTAATCGAGAAAACGATTGATTAAATTGAATTTTGTGCCCTGTATTTTATACGGTACGTAGGTGCATACCTAAATATCGTTCCACGCGATGACACTCGAAGGTACAAAAACCAAAGCGATTATTCTCTCCTTTCTGTTCCCATAGCTACATTGTACGCGGAGACGGATAATTTCTGGAAAAGTGCAATCTTGCGAGGAAAGCTTCTAACGGAAAGAAACTATTCGACGGGTTTTACGGTTACCACCGTAGATTTCCTGTCTGCGTCGCTCCGTTGGCACGCAAACACCTGTAATCTACATTCTATAGGTCCATTCAAGATCGGTGCTGTCTTTCGATCGAAACAAGTACATATCGTTTACGATTCATCGGGTTTTTCGATTTTAACGAAGATCTGGATTACGTTTTCAATTACGGAACACGCTATCGTTCAAGCGAACCTTATACAGTGACTCAAAGTAAAATTTTTGGGCCTTATGAAGCGATTGGTAGGGTAAGAAAAGAATATAAATAAAAAATAAAGCTATTTTTATTGTAGTAAGCTTTATTCAAGGTTATATAAATTCACTAAAAACAAAAACAAAATTTATTTACATTAAGTCATAAAAAACGAAGTTTAAAAAGTAATGGAATTTAACCTCAAAATAAAATTAGGACAGTAGACAATTTTCTTGTAGATATGTACATATGTTTTATGCTATTTTTATTTGATATTAATATTTTGTTGGTAGTCTTTTATTTGCTCTTGCAGCTTTTAATCGATTCGGCATGGCCGTACTAGTTTTTCACAATACGAAGGATCAATATTTGCCCATTCCTCTTTTAATGCTTTCTTTAAATCTTTAGCATTAGAAATAATACGGCTTTTCAATTTTTCTTCTAAGTACGCCTATAGATGTTCGATTACATTCAAATCAGAGGATTGAGCGGGAGTTTCGATTACATGTGGGCATTTATAAAGTAACCATAGACGAACATTATGAGCCGGATGCTTTGGATCATTGTCCTGGTAGAAACTGTAAGAATCGGCAATACCTAACTTTTCCACACTATCCCTTAAATTGTTCTTCAAAATCTGTAGATATTTTGTCCGATCCATGATCCTGTCAATAATGTGGAGATTTCTTGGTCCAGCAGTTAACATGCATCCCCACACCATTATTGAAATTTCCCCATGTTTAACAGTAGGTCGTAAATTCTTTTCCTTGTTATCCTCATTAGGTTTTCTCCAAACATAAGTTTGTCCATCGGATCGAAAAATGTTAAATTTACTCTCGCCAGTATATAAAACTGTCTTCCAAAATGAAAAATCTTTATTTTTGTACAATTTCGCAAATTGCAATCTTTTTGAACGATTTATTTTACTCACAAATGGTTTCTTCCTAGCAACTCTTCCATTAAAATTATTTTTTCTTAATATAATCCTCATTGTTTCTGAATTAGCTTCTTTTCCTAAATGTATTTTAGCTTCGGTAGCTAACTTCGGGACACTTAATTGTGGATTTTTTTTAATTTGTCGTACGATCCAACGCTCCTCGGATTCTGTGAAAATCTTCCGTTTACTTAGTTTTGGTTTATTTTCCACATTATTTCTGGATCTAAAGCGTCTTATAATATCATGAACTGTAGAGTGACTGCGTTTCACTATTGATGCAATATTTCGTACAGACAAACCGTCTCTAAATTGACTTATAACAAGTTCCCGGATTTCTAATGACGTTTGTTCACATTGTCTAGCCATTTTGAGAAATTAAAACAAAATTTCAGAGAAATTAATGACTTACGTCAACTAAAACCTACATAAAATGAATGTATGAAAAAATGAAGGGTGATTCCCCGCGTTTCATTTGTGTTTTCCCACAGGATTATCAACTGTCCGAGTTTCAATTTGAGGCTAGTTTTCATGACTTTTAACATTTCCATTTTGTTTTGAATTATCGTGAATAATTTTTGTCTTTGCTTAATAAATTTTATTTAACCTTAAGTGTAAATTATTGAAAATAATTCTGTTTTTCATTTAATTTGTTTTCTTATACTAACAATAACCTCAGAAAGTGAAAATATATGGGTGTCCGAGTTTTATTTTGAGCCACTGTATAAGCAGTCATGAGATTGCTAGGAAACTAAACATTCGCCATTCAATCGTTTTGGATCATTTGCAGAAGGCTAGGTACAAAAAGAAGTTCGACGTTTGGGTGGCTCATGATTTAACAGAGAAAATTTTCGGACTTGGCTGGGAAGTTTTGATGCATCCACCGTGTTAAGCTCCGTGACAGGGCTTAGCAATATTATTAGTGAGCCGTAGTCTAACGCACACGAACTTGTTTCTAAACTTGTGAACTTTAATGATTATATACACTCCTGACTAAACCGTTACCGTATGTTACAGTGTTACTTTAAATTCTAAATGACGTTAAATGACGTTAAAAAATTGATCGATTCGCATTAATATGACGTAAAGTTAAGTATAATAGCCAATTGTGATATCAAACAGCAGCGCGAGCATCGCATGACCGGATACTTATACTAGTTCTCATCGATGGGGCGTAAACATCCACTACCAATGAGCACGTACAAAATTATATGTAAACCCTGATTGATTTCTTAATTTGTCGCCCACCCTACACTGGTGGGGTGAGAACAGCAGCGAAATGTCCCCAAGGCGGTACGTCTCAGGTTACCGTCCCGAGGGTGGTCCCGCGCTCGCTAATACCTGGCGGTTCAATTGCTATTGAGTCCAAAAATCGAAGTCTCGGAGGCGCACATGTCTATACAGGACAACTCTAATAAGTCGACATTGCGAGCTCTGGCAAAAATACTAATTAAATATTAATCTGGCATTTCAGATGGACGGTTTCTCAAAAATAGCGGAACACAGGCGTCCGTACCATAAACCTCTTCATTCGTTTTAAAAAATCCTTATCTTCGCGTCTTTACAGTCGGTAATATACGGGGTAAATGTTGACAAAAGCGGGCTCGGTACCGAGTTCCTAGATTTACGTTGTTAACACGTTGAATGCTATGTCAGTCCCTGGGGACTGACGGTATCAAATTTACAAAATAATATGTTATAGATAATTCATATAATATTAAGAAATATTCGCACTATTTCAATAGATTCGATTAAAACAGAAAAGCACAACTGGGCTTAGCGAGTCTTTTGCTTATGCACAGTTGCATTATTTCCGTTTAAAGGAAAATAAAATGTGACGCGAAAGCTAAGCAAAATGGCTCCGCATTCAACGCGTTAACACTAAATCTACAATAAGGGGTCAAATGACCCTTTCCAGATTTTCTATTTGACAATTACTGACGTTATAAAATTGTCTTCGCAGAAATCGATTCGATGGATTTTTCTATTCCAACATACATCGTAATCAAAATTGCACAAAATCCAAATAAATTAATTCTTGTCATTCTTATAGGAAAATATACATTATCCAAGTTTACTGCTCGGTAGGTTTAAGTGTTAAACTCTGGTTCCAAGTACGCTTTATTCCGAGACCAGCTGTCACCGAACGGTCATTAAAATATGCATAACCGCAAACGTACATGATTTCAAAGAGAAGGTACGGTCGAAGTTGGTTAGCGTTGTTATGGCAAACGGGCGTAGTGGATTTCGGCTTGACCACGTTATCAATGTTCTGCGCTTCGCATGAATTTTTGATAGTACGTGTAACCCTCCTATAAGACGGTAACTAGGTTCCTATAAAATGCCTTGTTGTGCGAGACCGTGTTATACGAGACCCAGAGCCAGTACAAAAGGGGGGATCACGTTTCGAACACTTATTAAAAACAAATATTTTTTCTAATTTCTACATAACCAACGAAATTTTGTTTAAAAATATAAATATATTTTTGTACCCACGCAAAAAGAACACAGCAAAATGATTTTAACCTAACCCAGACCTTAACTTAATAAATTTCTTCCTCGTCGCTGCTCGGTATAATCAACCGAGAATGTTATTTCGGTGGAACGATATCGCTTTTACTTTCAGTACATTTTTCTTCATTTAAAGTTCTTGCATCGCCTATCCTCTTTAAAAAATCTGTAATTTTGCTTTGTTTATTGGTTCCTCACAAGGTCATTGTAAATTTCTCGGTATGGAGCCAGATAGTTTTCCAGCTCCCCTCGAACCGACCTCCAACCAAATTCAAATTAGCGAAGTTCTCTTATTCTCTTTAAATAATCAGCAGAGTCTTCCCGAAATCGAGGTCGAGCGACGGCTACGTGTATAGGGAAAAGTTGATCGGTATGTTAACGTTTTACCGAGGGGCTATTATTTTAGAATTATTTAAGGTCCATGGTTCATGACTGAAAACTTTTGAATGGATCTCTCTACTTTGACGGCCATTTTTATTGCGAATCAACTGGGCACCCTCGGTAACGTTGCCTAATAATCTCATTAAAAATTGTAATGTAAAAGCAATTATTAAGCTTTATTTTGTTACAGCACAATTATTGAAAGTCCTATTGATAGGCTTCCGGTCGATAAAGTGTTATGTTTGAGAAGAAAGGTCAAGGTAATTAGAGCTGAATCCCTTTTTGTCAATATTTACCGTATTGGTATACGAGAATTATGAATATCATTTGCTGTTTGTTTCTAATAAAAAGTAATTTACACTCGATTTATTCTTACGGCGATATAGTAACCCGCACAAACATATTCGCTTGTACGCGTAAAGCGCTCTTAACGTTAACTATAACGAAAGAAACTTCTCTGAAATGTTTCGAAGTGGAAGGTCCAAATTTGACAACCATATAACGCGTACGCGGGACGTTCATTGTTGGGTCATTCCACGCCAAACGGATCACTTTTGTACATCAAGTCAGGGATTTTGTTTAAATTGAAATATGTTATAGTCTATGCGAAAATAGGAGGGGCTTAAGTCATCATTCTTCTCTTTTCGAAATTCTTTAAAAGACACAGAACCTCAAACTTTGCGGCTTTTACAAAACGACCTTCGGAAAAAAATTTTTATCTCCGTTATTATTAACCGCAGAAACTTTTTTTTTTTTAATTTCGATCGTAAAAGACGGCTCTTTTTAACTAATATGTTAATTCATTCGTATTGTCATTTTTATAACGAAAAAATATTAAAAATAATTTTATTTTGCAAATGTAACTAAATGCTCATATTTTTAAAAATCGAAAAAAATATGTCCATATTCTGTATTTCTTTGCCTTTCGATTCCAATTGTAAAAAAGTTGGACACTTTAAAATTAAAGTCAGGATAGCCAATTGAAGGTCGCGGCGTCCAGCAATTCAGTCAAGTAAGCCGCGGCGCGCAGCGATTCTTAGCCCGTGCGATTGCTCTCATCTGGCGATCTTAGTAAATCCGATATTTTTTGTACTATGAACTATACTAAATATATTGTGTATGTCTCGAAGATAAACATGTACATGGCTTATCTGTGTTCTAATCCACTTTCCTGGTGTTATTTATATTTTTATAATATTATTTGCCCACTCTCTGTCAATGATACTTTCTATGTAATAATTCAATTTAAATTTGTTGAGTTGTTCCTTTTTAAATTATATACAAAAAGAAAGTGTCATCGTTCAATGGAAACCACGAGAAGGTGGCGGCACTCATCCATCAGGAAGGGTAAAGGAGAGGAAGGATATGGAAGTATGGATGTGGTTATTACGAACATGAGTACATAGATATTACAACCCGTTCAGATAAAACGATTTTCGGTAATTTTGTTGAATTGGTGTCGCACTCAATTCGACAAAATTATCGAAAAACGTATCGTCTGTACGAGCTGTTGTTAGACCACGTTGAAGTGCGTTTCGTCTACATCACTGGAAAGTATTTTCGCGGAAATTTGAGGCTCAGAAATTGGCACAAAGCTATGGTAGCTTCTAGTGCCTTTAATAGTTTTGGACTTTCGAAAACGATTTTCTAAAACCAACGAATGATGTTTCTGTTCTTCACTGGTAACAAAACTGAATGTAATATTATGAATATTGCTTACGACCTAATCAAATAATTGTTTCGCGTTAGTAATCTGGTTATCATACGTTCTTTGTAAACTGGCACGTGCAGCGAGTTGTTTAACTGTTCCACCAATTCCATCACAGGGACTTTTACCGTGAACAGTTGCAAAAAAGTGCCATTCTGCATTCACACCAAAATCGCTATTATGATGCATAAGATTTATAAAATTTTTCTTATATTTATATTGGGCAGCAGCACCATCCGAAAAATATGTTAGTTTTTTTATACTATTCTGGAAAAGTATATTAATATGAGCAATTAACCGATTTACTAAGATCGCCAGATGAGAGCAATCGAACGGGCTAAGAATCGCTGCGCGTCGAGGCTTACTTGACTGAATTGCTGGACGCCGCGACCTTCAATTGGCTGTCCTGACTTTAATTTTAAAGTGTTCACCTTTTTTACAATTGGAATCGAAAGGCAAAGGAATACAGAATATGGACATATTTTTTTCGATTTTTAAAAATGTAAGCATTTAGTTAAATTTTTAAAATAAAATTATTTTTAATATTTTTTCATTATAAAAATGACAATACGAATAAACTAAAATATTAGTTAAAAAGGGCCGTCTTTTACGATCGAAATTAAAAAAAAAAAGTTTCTGCGGTTAATAATAATGGAGATAAAAATTTTTTTCCGAAGGTCGTTTTGTAAAAGCCGCAAAGTTTGAGGTTCTGTGTCTTTTAAAGAATTTCGAAAATAGAAGAATGATGACTTAAACCGCCCCTATTTTCGCATAGACTATAACATATTTCAATTTAAACAAAATCCCTGACTTGATGTACAAAAGTGATCCGTTTGGCGTGGAATGACCCTGTTAAGATTGATCGCGAATTAAATTGAAACAATAAAGTAAGTATAGACCGAAGACAGATCTAACGTACGATGGCAGGAACGCAACGTATACCACGTCCCTCTGTAAACTGCACGCTATTGACATTGATTGTTAGGAAAACCGTGACCGAAGCCGTTCGAATGGTTTGCGGTGTTTACGGTTAAACTACTGTAACCGATAGCTTATCCGTCCGATATGGTTCCATCCCACTACCACTTGTTTAGAAATATGTTTACAACGTAGTACACGCAATTTACCAGAAAAACAGTGTTCAGACTATTTTTCCGATACGTTTACACAATCGAGAATTGTGCAACGTAAGTATTGCTTTAATAGCCGATTGTAAAGTACCGATCAGGGTTACAAATCAAGTGGTTAACAGTTTCCTACGGGACGTTGAAAAGATAATAAATTCTTTGAATGTCTTCGTTGGTTTTACGTTTCGTTTACCTTTTGGCAATCTATTATTATCACATACAAGGAGTGTTAGCGCTAATAACGTTTTAACCGTCGTTTTTCGCCTATTGATAGATTTTTTAACCATTTTTTAAACAACCATGAAAGTATTTAACACTTTGACTGCCATGTCACCCATATATGGGTGACAAAATTAATAGTACATGTTAAAAAATAAATTTGTACGTTAATATATTCGCTGCATTCAATTTAGATAATATCTGAAGAATACAAGAAAGGTTGATAGATAACTATATGCCATACACTTAAACTTTTCAATCGCTGCTTCATTAAACAAATTAATTTTGATTTCATGAAATTTTTGAGGCCGTCAGTTGGGCAGTTAATGTGTCAAACAAAAAAAATTTAAGAATTTCTTTGTTATACATCGATTACAAAGATGTTACTAGATTATATTTTTCGAGACTGTTACTTTCCAAATGAAATTGATATTCCAATTGGAAAGTTTATATCAATCTTCTTGCGATTCTCTCGCGTAGATGTATCGTAAATGTGGAATTCTAAATGCAAGAAAAGGGTGGAAGAATCTGAAGTAAATATTCTAGACTCTCTTGCGCGATTCTTTTCGCGTTTCGTAGATTTATTAAACTGGTAAATAAACGCTTAAAATGTCTATTTTTAGTTATTTTGTGTTTTCTGTTCCCAGCTACTTGGTAAGACTTAAAAAGAACAAGCTTAACTTTGAAAGAGCACTTTGAAATTTTAATCGTAAAGATAGTTGACCAAACGAAAGTATTTGAAAGACCTTGAAAAAAGGGTTTGAAAATAATACCTTCTCCTTAGTTGTTTTATTACTTTTTCTTATCAAATATTCTAAAGAGAACATTTTTGTAAATGAAAATCGCAGTTATGGTGCGTGTGTATGTTATTGTGTGTGTATGCGTGTGGCATGAACCAATCATCATTTTTTTTTTCTGTGGGACTATATTTTAAAAAACCTCGAACACTTCAAGAGTTACAGGCCAATATTCGAACTGAAATCGGGACACTTGTATCAGAAATAAAAAGAGTTACGCGGGGAGAGAAAAATGCGACACGCCATTCTAAATTTCCAATTAATAAAATAAAGTTATACATTAAATCCCTATCGCGATTTTCGACTTACTCCGTACGCTGTACTTACAGTAGCGCATGAAAGTATTCGAACACTCTTTAAATCTAAATAACTTTTTCAAAATTGAACCAAACGACTTGACTTTTCTGGAGCAACTAGCAGCATTGATTTACTAAATGATATGCAAAAATAATTTTGAAATAATTCTAATTGGTAAAAATTACGTGGGAAAGTAGAAAAGACAAAACATTTTTATTTCAACTCGTAATGAAAATTTAATATATGCGTTTTTCAGAACTGTGTTAGTTATACACATGCTGAAAATTTCACCGAAATCGATTGACGCGGGAAAAAATGGTACGCGTAGAAAGATGTAAGAATTTCTGTGGTTTAAGCAGAAACTGATTTAGAATTTTCACCATTTGTAATGAGCATGTAGCTCATGTGTATGTCGATCGATTTCAATGAATTTTGTTGCATGTGTATAACTATCATAGATCTACCAGATACGTCTTTAAAATTTTTTGTGCTTGGCTCAAATAAAAAATATTTAAAAAGTTCCTTTTTTATTGGTCATGTAATTCACATCAGTTTCAATATTTACAAAATTTATTTTGTATATCATTTATTAAATCAATGCAACTAATTGCTCAAGAAAAGTCAAGACGTTTGGTCCACTCTTAAAAAAGTTATTTAGGTTTGACGAGTGTCCGAATACTTTCATGCGCTACTGTATAACAATGGTGATGATGAAAGCAGTTGATACCTCGATAGAAGACAGACGGTACATAGGACAATTGATGATACGCGAGTTCGAAGATCGAACAATTTTAAACAATTTAAAAACTTTAAACAATCCTCGCTTGCAGATTTTTGTGTAAAATAAAATTTGTTCGCATCGATTGCAAGAAACGCGAGTTGAATGAAAAGTATTGGAGCTATTTAATAATTTTAACGATCGATAGACAATATAACTGTATTCTTAAATTTTTCCAATACTTTTATCGTTTGTGTTTCACGTTTCTCATTAAAGTTTGGATACTGGAACAATAACATTTTTTTGTAATATAACGTATTATATTTTCAGCCAGGGTTTTAAACTAAAACGCAGCAGAAAGTCATCGGTTGATCGAATTTACGTAGAACATACTTGCTCGTTGGATACGAGTGTCGTCAAATGCGGATCGTATGGAACATTGATCTGTTGAGCATAAAATGAAAACAAAATGGCACTAACAAATACCTCATTGTTGCTGTAGTTTTCACGAATTATGACCAATGTTCGTCGAATTTGTGGAAGATGTTAGAAAATGGAATAATACGAAGTTGATACGAATTGTCCTACGACTTATTTTACAATAACAGTGACTAGATTTTCTTTGGCCTCCGCGGAAAGACAAAAAGAAAAGGCAAATTTGTAGTTACCGCGTGCCTAGCTATTCTCCAATGACCGTGTGCGATCAACAATTAAATAAAATGTTGTTCCCGTTTATACAAAATTAAGGAAATACATGTTTAGAAGATTCAGTTCGAAATCTTGATCACGAGTCTGACTCGTTGTTGTAGGGTAAGGGGTTAAGGTAGTTATTTAGAATACTGCGTTGTTTTTTTATATGTTAGAACTCTCGATGCGTTGAACAACATTTTCTTTTACATATAACCGCGATAACAAAGATTTCCAACAGCAAAGGTTCTTATCATGATTCGTCACTTCGAAAATTGTTGTCATTCGAATGACTCGCGCTTTAGACCGAAAGTAGCTCTAAATAAGTGGTAGTTGTACGCCGTACATTCTTGCTACGACGAATTCTATACAGGATGCTGACTCCATTACTAGCCAATAATGTTTTCCTCCGAATAATTAGTATTAAAAAAGAAAATTAAGGATTGGAAGGAAAGGTAATGCTGTTTTTTCCATGCACGCAATAGCGTGCGTAATTTCTTTACGTTTACACTATTGTTTTAGAAACGGAGGCAACTTCCGATTTTGTTGGCTGGAATGCTATATGAGCCGTTTATTTTGAAAGTGGCCTAAGTCCATTTATACTGACATTGAGATATTTAAGGGTTTGTGTTTCAATACAATTAAAAATATACGTACAGAATACTAATGAGTCATACTGCTTAAGTGTATCTAAAGGTGTTAAATTTATAGTTCCTATTAAAATAATGCCAATTATTAAGTGAATAATATGCGTTTTCTTACCACGAATGGAGTTACGCCACTTTCAAAATTAACAACCAGATTCGTTATAAAATTTGAAGGAACCCAAGTCCATTCAACATAATTTAAGATGCTTCAAATTGAAAAAACAATACTCATTTTATTTCACATATCTTTACAACACTTCAAAAACATATTAGGTAAATCGGAAAGTTCCGTCCGTTTTTTTACAAAAAGTATAGCTTTATTCATGAAAGAAAATGAAAAAGTACATTAATCAAAATATTGTCCATCGTTAGCGATGACTTTTTCCCATCTTTCGGGCAGCAAGCGAATTCCGCGTCGAAAGAATGATTCATCTTTGGAGGTTATCCAGGCGAAGATCCATTTTTCGAGATCTTCGTACGAATTCAATCATTCTTCAGCAAGTGCGTGTGCCATCGACCGAAACAAGTGGTAGTCAGATGGGGCACAGTCTGGTGAATAAGCCGCATGTGCTGGCACTTCCTAGCGAAGTGCTTCTATCGATTCCTTGACAATTTTTGAGACGTGAGGCCGAGCATTGTCATGCAGCAAAATCACCTTACGCTGTCTCGTTTCATATTATGGTCGTTTTTCGTGCAATGCTCGACTAAAACGGATAATTTGTTGTCGGTAGAGATCTCCTGTGACTGTTTGACCAGTTTTTAGCAGTTCATAGTATACCACACCTTCCTGATCCCACCAAATGCAGAGTAAAGCCTTTTTTCCGTGGATATTCCGCTTTGGCGTCGATGTTGAGGGTTGGCCAGGATCACAAATGGTTTTTCGACGTTTAGGATTGTCAAAATAAATCCATTTTTCATCCCCAGTGATGAGACGATGGAGAAACCCCTTTCTTTGTTGCCTAGCAAGCAAAATTTCGCAGATGGTTTTCCACCTTTCAATGTCTCTTGGCTTGAGTTCATATGGGACCCACTTTCCTTCCTTGTAGACCTTCCCTAAGGCTTTTAAACGGTCGGTAATGACAGATTGAGCACAATTTAACGCTTCTGCAATTTGTTTTTGCGTTTGACATGGATCTTCATCCACCAACATCTGCAATTCTTCGTCTTCGAATACTCGTGGCCGTCCAGAACGTTCTTTGTCCTCCAAAGAAAAATCACCATTTTTAAAACGTCGAAACCACTCTCTACATGTTTTATCGGAAACAGCATTATCGCCATAAACGTCTACAATCATTCGATGAGCTACAGCTGCCGTTTTCTTCCAATTGAAACAAAAGACTAACACTTCGCGCAAATGACGCTTATTCGGCTCAAATTCCGACATCTTCAATGTAGAAAAAAAACGAAGTTATTGATGCAAGCGTAAATTGTTGTGTACTGAGTTTTATTAACAGATGTTCAAACTAAAAAGTTAGCCTTACTTTAGAGGTTATAGTTACCCACAGTTCGAGCTATGGCTACTCGACGCTAGATGGACAGAACTTTCCGATTGACCTAATAATTTATGCGATTCAAAACATTTTTTACACACAGAAATTACAAAACAATTTACTACTCATTTACATTTTGTGTGTGTGAAAGGGATTTGAAGAAATTATGATGTTCCAGTGGTATACATCGTAACAGGTCAATTATGTCCTTGAATTTTTCTGATATTTTTATACAGTGGTGTCAATACAATATTTTCGAACTTTCTTAGTCTATCCCGACGTGGTAATAAATTCAGGACTTTAAAATTTTCGTTCTCATTCATTGGTCTTATAGAAAATTTTATACGGTTCATTTCTGACAAAACGTTTTTCGTTCTCCGTTAGAATTCTTTACCCTTTTAAAAATTGCGTCTTCTAATAATTTTGTTGATACAACATCTTTTTGTCTCATTTCATGTACAATAAAGTTATTACCTTTCCGAGGCTTTTTGATAATATTGTAATAATCTCGGGGGACAAACAGTAAATTATTTTTTTTTAATGTCATTTCTACCACGCCAAAATCTCTATCATTTGGTAAAAACGAATGTCCTGATATTAAAAATTTGTGATCTATGATTTCCACATTATTTTCAACAGTTTGGACAATTTTTAGCCACATTAAAGCTACTTTAATGTTTCTATTTTACCCTGTACACATGTCACTGTAAGCTATAATGTGTCTTTCACTTCTTAAATTTTGAACATGTTTTAGGATGCATGAGGCTATTTCTTGAGCACCTCT
>CM052093.1:3498555-3516856 GCA_028453745.1 Agapostemon virescens | reverse complement strand
CTATTTTGCTCTGTACACATGTCACTGTAAGCTATAATGTGTCTTTCACTTCTTAAATTTTGAACATGTTTTAGGATGCATGAGGCTATTTCTTGAGCACCTCTTGATGCAATAGTTTCATCCCAAACGTACATGTGAATATTATCTTAATTTAAGTATAAATGAACTTAGGCCACTCTCAAAATAAACGGCTCAATTATTGAACTAACTCTGAAAACTTATGTGTCCAGAATTATCGTATTTACTCGGAATATAAGTAACCTTAAATGCTTTATTAACAGATAACTTGAAGTTGTACATGTAACCACGGGCAACCGGAAATAATTGACAAATGGACTACGGCCACTTTAAAAATAAACGGCTCATATATAATTTGCTTTATCGCGTGGAAGCGCGTGTCAAAATAAATCGACGATCGTCAAGGTTCGTCGTATAAGGTGAAGATTGGGGAAAAATTGGTTCACGATGCACTTCCTGCGGATGTAAACGACTGGAAAAGTAAAGTAACGCGAACGTGTGCATCAACGTCGCGGACAACGTCGAAGGAAACTATCAACAATGTAATTAACAAAACCGAAATATTCATTCGTATATAAGGAAATCGTATCGAAGATACGCATACCATATGCAGCCCATAAAGTCGATAAAGTATACTTGTAAACGCGTTGATTAAAAATGTCTCTTCCGTTTCTGACCTTGTATGACCTTCACGACCAATGTCTCGTACATGGTATAGGAAAATTCATGGTTGCATTCGTTTCTATCAAAATATCACACGGCATCGCGTTACTTGCAAACAACATTAGCAAAGAACATTATGCGCGTGTACAGTTATAATAGAATTTCGAAAGAATACGTTTGCGATTGAAACTAAGGCCGAGCGACGACGATATTGGAACGTATAGGACGTATAGGAAAAGGTTGTTTACAATCGAGTCTCTTGGACGATTTTATTCGTACCGACCGAGGTTTTTGGTACGTCCTATACACGCGGACGCGTGTAGACATTAGGCCAAGTGCACCGTTCTCGTTGCATACGAAAGTGGAACGGCTACACGGCTACCACGGTATACGTTGTCTATATGGTAAGACAACTTAGCGTCCTTGTCGCGAAAACCAAGGTCTTTCCTTATCTGTGCAACTTTGGAGTCAGTTGGACATTTATGCGACCGAACGAGGCCTCTCTACCGGTTATTCACCATCCACGGAAATATGAAATACCTTGATGCGATGACCCACAATCTCGTTGACAAAAATTATGCTTGAAAAACTCCTTTCGTTTGGAATCAAATTAAAGTTTCGTTCAGACGCGTGGTACCGATCGTGAGTCGTAAACAGTCTATCCCGGATGTATTTCATCCAATGTTCCATCTAGAACGTTAAGAAGAATTCTAATTAGACATCGAATAATATTTCTCGTCGGTTGAGTACATGTTCGACGGCTAACTGTATAAGCTGTTTATTTTGAAGTGGCGTAAGTTCATTTTTTTCAAAATCGAGTCAGCTACAATAATAGTTACATTTTTACAAGATCTTTTCATTCTGAGGCAACTTGTTATTAATATATTTAAAATCGTTAAGATTTTGTAACACGAAAATTCGCTGGTTGATGAAGCGATGAAAAAGTTTATTTTGAAAGTGGCGTAAGTCCCACTGTGTTTCAAATTGTTGTTTTCATTGAGTTTCAAATAGATATGGAAAATAATTATGTTATCCATGTTATCGTCGACCAACGTCGTCGCTCCATTGGCTTCTCGCCAAACATCCCAAAATCTTCAAAAAATTTACGATTTCATCCTTGAAATCTTTGAAAACCCGTCGACCTCTTTCCTTGCCGTGTCATACTTGAACCTTTACCAGATTACGTGATTCCCAAAAGTCTGGTCTCGCCATACCGGCCCTTACGATTCCAAAATCTCTATTACGGGACACTAAATGCAACTACTTCACATTATTTCGTAAAAATAACAAGGATGTATCCATTCAAATTTTCCCTTAAATTATTTAACAACGTATCCGCAAAGAACTAAATTTGTCGAGTTACTCCTCACGAATGTATCTCCACAATTTCAATAATGGCAAATGAAAAATATTAGGTTGCGTCTTATAGAATTATTGCTAAACAGCGAGATTGATGAAACTGTCAAAGATCTGTGCAATTATTTCCGGGGACAACGAATCTAATTACGAAAGCCTATTACGGGACAGTAAAACCGACTATTTTACATTACTTCGTAAAAATAATGAGAATGTATCCATTCAAATTTTCCCTTAAATTATTTAACAACGTATCCGCAAAGAACTAAATTTGTCGAGTTACTCCTCACGAATGTATCTCCACAATTTCAATAATGACGAATGCAAAATATTAGGATCTGTCTTACAAGCTTATCGTTAACGCGTTGAATGCTACGTCAGTCCCTGGAGACTGGCGGTATCAAATTTACAAATTAGTATGTTATAGATAATTCATGTCATATTACGAAATATTCACACTATTTCAATAGATTCGATTGAAACAGAAAAGCACAAATGGGTTAAGCGAGTCTTTTGCTTATGCACAGTTGCATTATTTCCGTTTAAAGGTAAATAAAATGTGACGCGAAAGCTAAGCAAAATGGCGCCGCACTCAACGTGTTAAGAGTTAATTGTTAGCGGAGCGTAACAGAATATAAGAAATAGAATATATAAAGTATAAGAGAATAAGGTTGACTACGGTATAAGAGTACAAATCGGTAAGGTATCGTCGGTATACCAAAAGTATAGCTTACGTATAACGAATTCCTAGCAGTGAACTATTCCCGTTAACCGGGCTTGTTGACTATACATATATTAGGTTGGGGAAAAAGAAATCCATTACTTTTACGCGAACTTCAGGACTTCATTTAACATGTTTCGGATTATCCGATTTGGATCAAATATGCACTGTTTTGTTCTATAATTTGTTGCCATTTTAACGGTAGCTTCATAATGCCTCTCTCATAGAAATCTTGGTTCCTATTGGCGAAAAACTCTAGTAATCGATTTTCACAATCTTCTCTTTGTGCCAATTTCTTATCGCTACGGAGGTTTTGCAATGCAAGAAAAACATGGTAATCGCTTGGTGCCAGGTCCGAACTATAAGGTGGATGTATCAAAACTTCCCAACCAAGCACTCGGAGTTTTTGGCAAGTCACTATAGACGCGTGTGGCCTGGCGTTGTCCCGATGGAACACAACACCTCTCCCGTTGGCCAATTCTGGCCGTTTCTGTTCAATCGTTAGCTTCAAACGGCTCAGTTGTTGACAGTAGAGATCCGAATTTAGTGTTTAACCATATGGAAGCAACTCATAATAAATGATTCCTTCCCAGTCTCACCAAATGCACAGCAGAACCTTCCTGGCCGCTAGTCCTGGTTTGGCCACCGTTTGTGCTGCTTCACCGCGCTTTGACCACGATCGTTTTCTCACAATGTTGTCGTATGTGACCCATTTCTCATCCCCAGTCACCATCGGTTTAAGAAATGGGTCGATTTCATTCCGTTTGGCCAAGGCTTCGCAGATGGAAATTCGATCCATCATGTTTCTTTGTGTTAATTGGTGTGGCACCCAACACCGAGCTTCTTTTTGAATCCAGCTTTGTACAAATGGGGTAAAACTGTTTTATGGTCGATCTTTAGCTCCTGGGCGATGCTAAGACTGCTAACACGTCGGTCAACTTCGATTATTTCTGTGATTTTATCGATATTTTCGACAACGGACCTACTTGTGCGAGGTGCATCTTTAACATCAAAAATACCTGAACAGAATCGACGAAACCAAAATTGCACGCAATTCGCTGTTACAATATCGGCACCATAAGCACCATTCACAATTTCAGCCGCCTGCCTTGCATTTTCGCGTTTATCAAAGAAAAACTGTAAAATGTGCCGAATTTTCTCTTTGTTGACTTTCATTTTTAACACCCTGTAACTCATAACTGACTGGACCAAACAAAAAACAGAAAAAGAATTTTTTTAATGCGAAATGGCACCTTTCCAACGAGCACAAATCTTAAATTGTTTGATCGATACTTTACGAGATATCGATCACTACATCCATCTACCGAAAAAATAGTTGATTACTTTTTCTCCAACCTAATATTTATAGAAGAAATAAAGAAACTCAACGAAACGAGTTTTGTCAAATTCTCCGATCGGGACAAGAACCCTCACGTTTTTAGGAAAAGAACTCTCGCGTTGTGTTTTGACAACGTAACTTCTTGCAAATAAAAATTATTTATTTTCTTATAGATTTCTAATCTAAGAGGAAAACGAAGAAACTTTTATATTAAATATCTTTTTCATCGAGATTCCTGTTAAAAAGATACGGAATAAAATCAACATTTATTTCGGTCTTATTACTTCCAAAGTAGAGAATGGGAAATTAGGTAATGGAAACAAAACTTTCGAAAATTTTCTAGTCATATTAAACGATAAGGTAAAATCAACAACAATTTTACTTTTCCGCGCTATTTGCACGACATCAAGAATTATAACGCGAAGTTTAAAATTGTTTGAAAAAATGCGTGAGCTAAAGCTAAAGTTATCAGTGACAAGACAAGGTTTGCGTATTAGTTAAACGTGTTCCAAGCGTTAATACCATTACTGTAAAAAATGAACATGCCACGCTTAGATTTGCAAGCTCTGAATTTCGTTTTCAACATATTATTCCTTGTAACGACCCGAGTAATTTTCATGTGTATAATTTTTTTCTATTTCTAACGAGTTTTTAATCATCATCGAACTTGGAAGGAGTTTGAATCTCTGCTACAAGAGATAATACGCGCATCATGTATTTTTAGCCAAACTATAAATGAGCAATTTATCAAAAACCACGATCGATGGTTGGATGGCGGTTGTTCCACTTAAGTAATGTTGGAAATTCAATTTTTCGAAAAACATTTTTCTAAAAACCAGTTTTCACTCGATAGCTGTACCCTAGGCGATTTTAACCGATCGTTGTAATTCGATAAAATATTTGTAATTTTTATCAAGAGGTGTACCAATAGATTCCGTTGATCGTACATCATTTTTCGATTCATCATGAATTTATTAGTAACACTAACGAATGTATTATTACACTAATCGTTCGACACAGGGGTCGTAACAAAACTACTTGCGTAAACATGGATAATTCGTCATTTCTTAATCAGTGAAAAACTGTGTTGTGTGTCTATTTTCGTAGATGCATGATGATATAATAATAATAATAATAATTACAATATTGATAATAATGATAATAATAATGGTAATAATTATAATAATTACGATATTGATAATAATGATAATAATAACGGTGATAATGATAACAGTGATAATAATGATAATAATGACAGTAGTGACAGTAGTGATAATAATGATAATAATAATGATAATAATGACAGTAGTGACAGTAATGATAATAATGATAATAATAATGATAATAATGACAGCAGTGACAGTAATGATAATAATGATAATAATAATGATAATAATGACAGTAGTGACAGAAATGATAATAATAATGATAATAATGAAAAGTAGTGACAGTAATGATAATAATAATGATAATGATGATGATAATAATAATAATAATAATAATAATAATAATAATAATAATAATAATAATGATAATAATAATAATAATAATGATAATAATAATGATAATGATGATGATAATAATAATAACAATAATAATAATAATAATAATAATAATAATAATGATAATAATATAACGGTTAAATGTTTAGAAACCAACATGGGATATACGTGTTACATTTGTCGTGTTTCATTCATAAAGTCGCAACAAGTGTACGACTTGAAATTTCTAGATACGCGCCTACTCCCTTTCTCCTCTGTCCGTGACTATCTCATTCTTCGGAGAATGTCCCGACCGGAATATCTAGCCATTCATCTGGCAGTTTTCGTTCGCCGTTTCACCGAACATCCACCTCGTTCTAGTTCCATTTAAGCGTACTTTTCGTCTCGGCGATGATGATTGTCCGATCGCAAGACTATCGGAAACGTCTAAACCAAACAACTAGGTCGACTACAACATTTGTTCGTTTTGACAGAATCAACTTTTCGCGCTTAACATATTTTCTAGCAGAATTTATTTCGCATTTTCAACGATCCGCAATCGATAGCCCAAGATTCCATAATAATTAGTAATTTCGATTGTGACAGCCGTTCATCGTCCTCTCCCTTCCCCCCTGACCCCTCTGAACCGCCCTGCTCGTCATCGTCGGTAACACAGTTTTTATAAAATTATTTAAAAATAAAGAGTTTACGTGTCAGCGTTCTTTGACCCCGTGACGAAGCTAGTACATAGCTGCAGCGCATGCGAAACGGTGGGAAAATAATTCCACCGGAACAAGACTACTCGTATACACCCGAAAGCCTCAACGGAAACAGCTGTACGACGCCGGTTCGCGAAAGCCTCGAATCTCTCCAATCAAGACTTTCAACTATTTCAAGTTCCAATTTCGTACAGCGAGAGCATGGGAGATTCCGTTAACAGGCTATATAGGTACAGTTTTCGAGCATGGCGTAGGCAACCGAAATAGATAAATAATTTCACAGCTTTCATGTTTAACATGTTCTGCATAGATTTTGATTAGAAAAATATAAATCGGTATAATGGTATTTATCAAGGATTACTAATCTAAAAAAGTTTTCTTACACTTTTTATCAAAAAAATCTAGAAGATTATCAAAGAATATACGTACCTACTTCGCAAATTCTTGGTTGCACATGCGAGATTTAAAATTACAAACATTGACAATTAAAATTGACAATTCTATTACTAATATTTACTTATTTGGTTAACATACACATATATTACATACATATTAAACTAAAAACGCATTTGTTCCATGACTGACCATACCTGAAGGAACCCTATTATAAATCAATTTTCTGACTTTTGCCTTTTCCCCTTTTAGGCTAACTTAAATAATACTTAAATTAAACTTAAATAACTTAAATTTAAGTCATAACTTCAATAATGGTCACTACTTTATACGCATGACGAGTATACTCGTCAATACACAAAATCGTGCCACTTTTCCATAACGAGTATACTCGTCAATCACAGTTAACTGGATAAGAACAAATGTTCTCCTAAGAGCGGAAGCTACATAAATCGGTGCGTTGGACCATTTTGTGTTCGATGGCGTTACAGCGGTACGATCGTAAAGTAAACAGTTTACCAGATATTTCAACTTTCTTAGTCATATGCCAACTGGGCGGAACTACATCTTTGAAACTAGTTTTTCGAAAAGACGACGATGCTACAGCTGGACGCTGCTGGCACAGAATATGACTCGGTGAAGCGACAACTCTGTAACGTTTCTCAACGTAGAATTTTCGATAACGTTCTTAAAATTGTTTAATACAGAATCGTCAAAATGCTCACCCTCGATTTCCACGGCGTATGTATACACCTTGTGTAGAATACACAATGGTATGTATACCATACACAATATATGTAGAAACCTTGGTACGCATTTCAATTCTCTGGAGACGGTACGAAAAATACAAATGGCTGATACGTGTCGTAACCAGGACAGCGCGTAAATTACTAACGGATAGTATAGTATGTCGTTCTGCTGAATCACGGTTTGGAGCTGGTTGTATTTAGTGAAATCGTTCCTAGTCATCCTTTCAAAATCGAGTATCCTTCTATAGAATCCGCGAGCAGAGTATAGATTTATTTTGATATAACTTTGATAACTCACCGCTCGGAACCAATGATTCTTAAATGACCGTTCCCGCTCTTCGAATCTTCCCAATTTTATCACTCGGATTCGACCAATTAGCTAATTTTTAATTGTCCGCGTGGTTTTCGGCAGCTCCTCGGATTCGTTTAAAGCACACCTTAACGTTTTGATTGCCATGGATGACACGATGTATGGACATATATGACATAGACGACAGAATTATTTTCCCATGTTTAATAATACATTCGTACTTTAATATATTCGTTGCACTAAATTTAGTTGAGGTCTGGAGAATACAAGAAACTCGAAAACTTGACGATGCGTCGTATATTTTAAGTTTTCAATTGTTGCTTCATTATCTAAATTACTTTGATTTCATGGAATTTTTGAGGTCGTTGGTTGGACAGTTAAAGCGTTGACAACAATTGAAAAGCATACTTCACCGCAAATCATAAACCGCTCGGCCGCCACGCGTGCTACCTCTCGGCTCGGGCACGCAACAGGTAAATATTACGATCGTACAATATATAATCCATATCTATTTTTATATACAGGGTGGCGCATTTAAAACTGGCTAGCCGATCAACTTGTTTGCCTTTGAAGGTACATGAAAATGCACGGATGCGATCTTTTTATTTACATCTTCTAAACAAATAGAATGATCTGCTGCGAAGGTATTGGGTTGTTCGCAAAGTAACTTCGTTTTTTTTTTGTGAAAATGAAAGACAATTTTCGTATAACAAACAAATATTTTATTAAATTATATATTGGCCATTCTGGTCCAATACCTTTTGCCATCTTTCTGGTAGTAGCATGATTCCACGATCATAAAATTCTTGGTCTTTGCTGGCAAAAAACTGATCGAGGTGGTTTTTGACCTCCTCATTTGAAGCGAAGGTTTTACCGTCTAAAAAATTTTGCAGTGATCGGAACAAATAATAATCCGAAGGTGCCAGATCTGGAGAATATGGTGGGTGTGGCATTGTATCCTATTCAAGCGTCATGTATCTGCGATCGCTTGTGTAGTTCGTTTCCGAATAATTATTGAAAATATTAAAATCACAGATGCCAAATCGAAAGACATTACAACCATCGATACGGAATCGAAAGATGTTAGAACCAATTGAGAAATCTAAGTAAACATAAATGCAATGACCTAACAGCGCTTTTGGCGAGTGACTAAACTTGTATGAGGTCTCGCACTATCTTGATGGAACACTACACCTTTTCTGTTGATTAATTCTGGCCTTTTCTGTTCATGTGCATCATTCAGTTTGTCCAGCTGATGATAGTAGACTTCCGAATTAATTGTTGTGTTATCCGGTAAAAGCTCAAAAAAAAACGATTCCTTTAAAATCCCACCAAACAGACAGCATCACTTTGTTTTTATGGATATTGGCTTTGGAAATGCTTTGAGCCGGTTCATCTTTTTTGCTCCATGATCTCTTGCGTTTGACATTGTTATATACAACCCATTTTTCGTCCCCAGTAATGATGCGCTTCAAAAATGGATCATTTTCGTGACGTTTGAGAAGCAAATCACAGACGTCAACGCGACGACACAAATTTCTCTCCGTGAGAACATGGGAAACCCATATATCGAGCTTCGAGGTTAAACCCAGGCCTTTCAAGTGGTCATAAACAGTTGAATTTGATAAATTTAACCTCTCACCGATCTCACGTGTTGTTATTCGCCGGTTTGCATCAACTAATGCCTTTATCGTGTCTTTATCAGCTTCAACCGGCCTTCCAAAACGTGGTGTATCTTCGACATCAAAATTGCCAGATCGAAATTTTACAAACCAGTTCTGACACTGGCGTACTGTCAACGCATCTTCTCCATACACATAGGTTAATTTCTTTCTGGCTTGAACAGCACTTTTACTTTTTCTATAGTAAAAAAGTAAAATATGACGAAAATGCTGCTTATTGCTCTCCATATTTAAAAGGGCACCAACCAAAAACAACTGTGTAGAATCAATTAGACTTTTTCACACACAAGCCTTGCTATAGGTCTCAAAACATATAATGATTATGCGGCTTAAATGTGAAGTTGAGTGCAAAAAATATAATTAAATTCTCTGTCGGGGAAAAACGAAATTACTTTCCAAACAACCCAATAATTTCAAGATCACTGGAGGTCAACCGCGATAAAAAATAAATAGTCTTCGAGATTATTCCATTCTACGCGTTCTACGTGTACACAGAGGCTGGGTCAATAAAAAAAAACTGCACAACAGACGATAGGCGTTATTTGTAGTGGTAGGGACATCACTCGTTCGACACGCTTGTCTCTATCCCCGTCGATGATTCCGTGGATCCAATGTTTAGGTTTTAACGGCACACGTGGCATGCGTTTCATGGACCTTTTAGCCAATACTTCGTGGAAACGTTGAAAATACGTGTCGCTTGGGATGCATATTTCTTCCAAGAGACAACATTTTTCGGATATGTCCCTCGAGTAAATTTTGCTAGCGTCATGTATCTGCGATCACTTGTGCAGTTCGTTCCCGAATAACTCGATTGTACACATTTGGAAATAATAATCGTATTTACGGCTGAATAAGCGAGTTTTAATTAAAGCCATTTTACTGCTTCTTCTCTCGTTCACGACTGAACTACGATTGGACCACGACCGACCGGTCCTCGCGTTGAGTCGGAATACCGCTCTGATCGATTCATATTTTTTGTTAATCATTTGGAAACTGTAGGACGATCGAGAGGTTTGAAATTAAACTATAGTCAGGTTAACACATTGCGTACGGATCACGAGATATCTCGTTTTTAGCAAGCCGAACGTTGTGGCCGGGTCACGAGACATCTCGTTTTCATGTTTCTTCTTCCAAATAGGTCATTGTATTCGTCTTGAGATACATTCCGCGACAGAAAGATGGCACACTACGAAAATTCGATGTTTTCATCATTTAGACATAATAAATCTAGTCTTTCTTGGTACTTATACGTTTTTATTACAAAATAAACTACGTTACAAACAATAAAATTAAAGAAAATGTCCGTTTGTTTATGGAAACAAAAAATAACAAAAAATCGGTGCGACAAAATGATGGCACATATACAAAAAAATACGTGATTTACGTACATAAAATATATAACATTATGTTTAATACTTTGTGTGGCCTCCCTTATTTTCCAGAACAGACAACATACGTTTCGGAAGCGACTTATATAGTTTTTAAATATATTTTGGTCGTATTTTTGTCCATGTTTCTTCTATGCATGTTTTTAATTCTGCAATGCTTTGGAATTGTTTTCCGCCTTCGTAAATATGTCTTGCTAGTTGTGCCTAACAATTTTCAATGATGTTGAGATCTGGCGATCTCGTTGGCTACGTTAAAACACTAATTTTATTTTGTTCAATGTATTGCTTAACGCATTTTGCAGTATGTACACTTGCATTATCCTGTTGAAATATAAAATTTTCCCCGGAAATTGCCTGTCCGAATTTAGATAATTGCTGGTCTATCAAATCTATATAAATTTTGCTATTCATAGTTTTCTTTATAAACTTTATCTCAGCAACTCCTCGATACCCAATTCCGGCCCAAAGCATTACTCCTCCACCACCCATGTGTCTGCGGCTTAATATTCTTTGTTCTTTCCGCAGGTCGTGAAAATAGTGTGCGAAACCACCCGGCCCATCTAGATTAAACCTTTTTTCGTCACTAAAAATAACACGATGCCACTTTTTTCTCCAATGTATATGTTCTTGTGCAAATTTCAAACGCTCTGATTTATGCTGAGCGGTTAAAGGTGGTTTTTTTCTCAACTTCATTCGAACTAAGTGCGGACATTCTTTTATTATCCTTTGCACATTTCGTATATTTGTATGTACGTCAGCTGCTTTGGCAATTTCTCATGCTGTTCTCGAAGAATTCGAAGCTTCTTTTAAAATTGCACGTTTTCCGTGATTGCTTATTGCTTTCCGTCGACCGGAACTCTTTTTTGTACTGTATGTTTTGGGATTTTTTAATAAATGATTCACTACTTTTCTGCTCCGATGTATAATACGTGCAATTTTCGAAACTGAGTGATTCTCTTTATACAATGTTAAAATCGTTTTTATTTCAGCATCCGATAAAGATTTTTCACTACCCATAGTGTAATTTCAATAGAAGATAATAAGAAACATACAAAATATTTAATGCAGAGTCATACAGTATACGATACAAACAGTCTGACGGTCTAGTGTCAACTGTAGAGAAAGAATTTTAAGACTGTGCCATCATTTTGTCGCGTCGGTGATCCTCGATTTTTACATTTAGACTAGAATCTGTAACCTGCGCTTAAATCCGCCGGTGTAAGTAGCCTTGAAGCTCCACCAAAGTACATATACGGAAGGAAACATATCAAATTTTACGGGTGTGCCATCTTTTTATCGCGGAGTGTACTCTATCAGAATGTAAGTAAAAAACGTATCTTTTCATTTTGAAAAAGTTACAGAGATAACCTATTAAAACGTATTAAATAGTCTGTTAAAAAACTAGTAACATCGGATGATCGGCCCTTCGATACCAAATAATTTTGGCCCGATGCATATTTTTCCTATCACCAATAGTAGCTAAGTTATTTAAGTGCTTCAGTCTGTATACATACATGTATACACATGTATATCATTTTTGAAATATGTACATCTTTTCAGTGGCGCTGTCTTTTGAGATGCCGTGTCCCGACCGTTCCTATTCAACGGACATCGGCCATCCTACTTCCGCTCGTTCCATCGGCTCTGTCGATGTTACTTTTTCGAGCCGTGTTCCAGTCAGTTTTTGTCGACAACAGGTGCTTCGATTATGGGAATTTTAACCCTACGCTACCGCGCGCATCGATTATCAATAATTTGGAAAAGAGCGAAAGAATATATGTGGGTACAAGTAAAGGTTTGAAAGCTTTGTTCGTTGTATAAATTGCTAGGAGAAACAACGAATACGGGTAGTTTGGCATCGAACGATCGTAAAAGCAGTATATCCATCAATTTGAAAATTGTCAACTACCGTACGTGTTAACCCTTTGCACTCCAAGCAATTTCAATTCCTAACTCGACACGTTTTTTTCGTCCTAGAATAATTCCATTGTACGTAGTTAATTCCTTTCGTGCGTGTCAAATTTGTTAATATTAATCGTACGTGCAACATTTCAATTTTTATTATCTTTTTACATAGAAACATTGTGATGTAAATATTGTTTTTAACAATAGTTTGACAATTTTTAGTGTCGCCTCAGAGGAGCCATCGGAGTGGTAAGGATTAATTAATTGTAGAGGAACGGTGTAGCGTTCGAAAAGTATACGGTCGGACGACATCGTTTTTTCTCCGATTATTTGGTTCGAGTATTTGTCATTTTTAGGAAACGAACCGCGACCGACTCTTCTCGAATTTGAATACATCATGGCGCGGGTCCTATCGTGGTTCCTGGCCCAAGACATTCCCCAGTGGTTTTCCTTACAAGCTATAAATAAGAATTCAAGAAGCATTCGTGGTTATAAATAGCTGTTTCCGCTTCGCCAGGTAGGCAAGATCGATCGACTCTGCAGCTTTGTCAGAGGACAGGGTCCGGTACTTCAAGGACCTTTTAGTCCTGCATGCATGTCGACTCCAACTTCGAACGGGATGAATATGTTCGTACAATAGGTAATCGATTAATTACGAACAGTCGAGAAAATCATATATTTTTTCGTTACGGCTATAACCGACTGCGAAACAAAGTCGAAATAAACTTTCGTCTATTCGTTTTCACGTAGTATTTGCATTGTAAATATACAAATTAACCAAATTTTCGTTTAAAATTCACGGTTTATCGTAGCCCGAGGATACACCAAATAGGTACGGATCCTATGGAAATCTTCTAAAATTATTCCAACGCGAAATCGCATCGGATAAAATGATCGATAACACTGTTCAACACGATTTTTGCCTTTTAATACCCACTATCCGAACCTTGTAGAGCGTGGCATCCCAAACACGAATCCGAAAACCGAATTGCTGTGTGACATCCAGTTTTCGAATAACACGAGGTTTTGTAAAGACGTGCGATTTTGAGCAAAAACCGAGCATTATGCGGAAACTAAAAACGTCAGATAGGTCAATATTGGCTTAAAAGATAGAGGATGGGTTCCTGTACATATCAGTATCGATATTTATAATATTTGATGCTTCTAAATAGTGTTAAATGGCTGTCAAAGTTTAAAAAAATGCACAAGTACGTGATTTCTACGTAACATTTTTGCATATTTATGAAAAGTTCTTTACCTGACACGAAAACTGACCACGGAATGTGATTCTGTAGACATTTCTGAAGTTATAATCTGCAACCGATTAGAAAAATTCTATCTATCCGAAAGTTTAGCGTATTTTATTAACGTTACCAGGAAAAACAGCATGTTTTTGCCAACAGCAAATTACAAGAATGCAACCTCGTTTATCAGCCTCCCGTTTACCGTTTCCCGAAAGTATGAAAGTTACGCAGCCGAATTGAGTAAATCTCGACTAACGTTACGAAGGTCGCCGAAGTGTATGTAATCGCCTGCGAGGCATTAACGGTCCTTAACGGTATTTTCGATTCAGTTCACCGTATTTGTAAATATTAGATTATATACTGCATACGTTCTATCCGGTACGCGTAATGCAGACACGATTTTACAGACCAGCTTAGACTTGTTTACTTCGAGTACGAGTATATCTATTGGAGAATTATTGTAGAAAGTATAATTCATTTTAATCCTCGTAGAATAAATGGGAGAATAAATCGTAAAGATCAAGCAATTAAGGGATTTAGAATAATTAGCATTTGCACCACAATACGTTGCCAATAGGTTACTTTAGAGGTATAAACAAATTAACGTAAATATTGTTTCAAAATTTAACCCGCAAAAAATCAAATTTATATAGAGTCAAATTTAAAACACAAATGTTAAACATGTACATGCAATTAATTACGAATTAAATTTTCGAATTGCATCCCATCTTGTTTAATGCAAAGTTCTGCTCTTTGTAACAAAGTGTTATGCGTAGCTTCCATAAGAGAACTTCTTTTTACATTCCTACACGCGTGAATTATGCGTTCTTTAAGGTTTTCCATAATATCCACAGGTCTTTCATACGCAAATACATTTTCGTTTACCTCTAAATGCGAGGCGTTGCTATTACGTACCATCGAATTATTTCAAATATTCTGGCAATTGATTGATGGCAAAATTTTCTTTCAACGTCATCTGAAAGTCATCGTGTAGTAGGTCGTTGAATTCGTTTCGACGTCGGCTATAATATTATATAAATATGACAGACAAATAGTAGGGACTAATTTGTGCAGCACCCTTTTACATTTGCACCTATTATACATTTTATATAAATATTATATAAATAATATATTATATAATATATAAAATATACATAGTATTATATATATATAATATAATACTATATAATATATATAATATACAGGTTGTTTCTTCTAAAACAGGACACCTAAATATCTTCACTACCTCTAAAAATACAAATAATACAATACAATAAATACAATAAATGGTTTCAAAAGACGAATCGGATAGAAGAATCGTTTTTTGTAAATTGTAATTTTTTAATCGCTTCTCCAAGGTCACTCCTGTTTTTTTACATATATACACACACAGTTTTTGTTGTTGTATGTTATAGCAAACATTATTGTGCATACATCTATGTTTAATAGCACGACTTTGAAATGATCGTGAACTCTAAAATTTGTTAATTAATGCAGAACTTACTTTCAGCGACATTTCAGATTTCAACGGTAACAGGAATTCGACTATGAACTTGAACTTGTAAATAAACACATTGTATCATTGGTCTGCGTACATAGAGAGTGAGAGAGATATGTATTTAAGAGTTTGCTCACTGCTAGATTTCTCAGTGCATCGACAAGCGATCCATAATGCGTTATTCAAAACAGGAGAAAATTCAAATGGTTTTAATTTACGGTGAAGCTCGAGAATGTCTAAGAGAAGCAATACGAATTTACAAAGACAGATTTTCAGAACGTTCTTGTCCACCAAGTTCTGCATACTCAAGTATTGTTAAAACATTCTGTGAGACTGGCAGTGTCAACAGAAACATTCGTATCAGACGTAAAACTGTTACTCATGAAGCAAACGTGAAAAATATCATCGCGAAAGTAAATCAAAACTCGCATGTTAGTATAAGGCAACTTGGACGTGAAACAGGTATTAGTGTTACAAGCATATTCCGGATTCTTCATTCACAAAAATGTCATCCTTTCCAATTATCTCTTCACCAAGAGCTCCATGGAAGAGACTTTGAAAACCGCGTACACTTTTCTCAATGGGGTATACGGAAATATGAAAGTGATGAAATGTTTTTCCAAACAGTATTGTTTACGGATGAAGCATCTTTTACAAATCATGGTCAGGTGAACCTCAAGAACATGCATTATTGGTCGGTTGAAAATCCACGATGGTTTAGACAACTCGATAAGCAGAGATCATGGATCATAAATGTCTGGTGTGGTATTCTAAATAATAGGATAATTGGGCCGTATTTTATCAACGGTACGCAAACTGGGCAGAAGTATGCTGAATTTTTAGAACATATTCTACCAAGTTTATTAGAAGATGTACCATTTAGGGACCGACTAGTATTATGGTATCAACACGATGGGTGTCCAGCACACTTTTCCCATATTGCAAAACGTGTCGTCAACGAAAAATTCCCAAATCGTTGGATGGGACGCAATGAACCTGTATCATGGCCGGCTCGTTCGCCCGACCTCACCCCACTTGATTTTTTCTTATGGGGGACATTAAAGGGTACGGTTTATCAAGAGCAGCCCACGACGTCAGAAAATATGAAGGAACGAATAATTGCAGCATGTGCTGATATGAAACCTGAAATCATCGAAAGAGCTGTACAATCTGTCGTTTTTCGCCTAACGAAATGTATTACAACGGAAGAACATCATTTTGAACATTTATTGCAGTAATAAATGTGATTATTTACAAGTTCAAGTTCATGGTCGAATTCCTGTTACCATTGAAATCTGAAATGTCGCTGAAAGAAAATTCTGCATTAATTAGCAAATTTTAGAGTTCACGGTCATTTCAAGATCGTGCTATTAAACATGGATGTATGCACAATAATGTTTGCTATAACATACAACAACAAAAACTGTGTATATATATGTAAAAAAACACGAGTGACCTTGGAGAAACGATTAAAAAATTACAATTTACAAAAAACGATTCTTCCATCTGATTCGTTTTTTGAAACCATTTAGATTGAGTTAGCAACATTTTTCGTATTTTCAGAGGTAGTGGAGGAATTTAGGTGTCCTGTTTTAGACGAAACACCCTGTATATAATATATTTAATATAATATTATATAATATATATATATAATACTATAGTATTATATGTTATACTACTAAAAACTAGTAGTTACCGAGATGAGCTGTTCTCTACAAATATTTCGGTTGTATGTAGTGCTTGGAATGTATTCTCTTGCAATTAATATATTTGCACAATCGAGCGATAAGTGCAAGCGATACACATTAAAGTATTTGTTGAGATATGAAAGCAAAGCGCACGAAAGGAAGGTTGCCGTGTACAGCCGTCTATCGTTAACGAATAGTTATTACGCCACGCTCGTTATTGCCTTTATATAGTTGTTTTGCGTTGATGTTCAGCTGATGGTCAGCTGAATACAAATTTGCAAATGTAAGAACAATTCCTATGTGCAGTCTGAAGGAAATCGATTTTGAAAACGAACCTAAACTTGCAACTTTGAGGGTGTTTTGTCCTTTAATAGCGGTAATATTATATTAATATCCAATACCTATCTGTTATTTTTTACATCTACCAACGGCATGCTCAGCTGCGATACACCTACCAAATAGTCGCATATTTAGTTTCTCAAAGAAACTGGAAGATATTCGAAAAAATTGGTATGTTTAGACACTGTTCTCGTACTCATGGTGTAATATTTAACTATGTCAACCGTTACGTTGTCGCAATGCAACGGGAGTGTTTTCCGAAAAATGCGAGGATTCTTGTTCCGAGGCTTGTAAGACTCATTTTAAGTAAATCCAATTCACTATTAACTATGAACGAAAAGTTCGTTGATAGGAATCGCCTTTAATTCCTATTCTGTTACTATAGCGACTCGTACTCTTACTTATTATTTATTCGAACTATTTCGACCGTTTTAACAGATCAACCGACGTTTGCTGTTCCGATTGATTGAACCGATTAGACGGTTTCTCTATATTCGAACTGGTTAACACGTTGAGCGCTACGCGAATTCGTAAGGAAATCTCCGTCAGGCCACGCGCGCTGCTTAGTATTGCAGTATAGCAATGTGAAGCACACTACTAACAGATTGAAATTTATTCGATACAGATGTGTAAATATATTAGGACCATTGTTTTTTTATCACAGCAAAAAATATTTAAGTTTAGAATGAAATGTTTATAGACATTCATTCAACGCGTTATGCGCCAAGTCTATTTTCTTTATCGTTCGGCCCGCTGGATAAGATTTCATCAAAATCGGCCTTTGAACTATTATTCAATAATACAGTTC
>CM052093.1:3442397-3480891 GCA_028453745.1 Agapostemon virescens | reverse complement strand
TTCCCGGATTTCTAACGACGTTTGTTCACATTGTCTAGCCATTTTGAGAAATTAAAACAAAATTTCACAGAAATTAATGACTTATGTCAACTAAAACCTACATAAAATGAAAGTATGAAAAAATGAAGGGTGATTCCCCGCGTTTCATTTATTTTTCCCACAGGATTACCAACTGTCCGAGTTTCAGTTTGAGGCTAGTTTTCATGACTTTTAACATTTCCATTTTGTTTTGAATTATCGTGAATAATTTTTGTCTTTGCTTAATAAATTTTATTTGACCTTAAGTGTAAATTATTGAAAATAATTCTGTTTTTCATTTAATTTGTTTTCTTATACTAATAATAACCTCAGAAAGTAGAAATATATATGTGTCCGAGTTTTATTTTGAGCCACTGTAATAGCACTTTATAGATCACAAAATCTCCCTTAATCCGAAATAAATGGGATTGGATCGTGCAAGTATCGTCGAATCTTCGTCCTTGTCTTTTCATAGGCGATTTCGAGTAACAATATCTTTTCGCACAACGACACCACTGCACGAGTCGATTTATACAACAATGATAAATGAAATATTGATCTGATCTGTACGCGACTTTGGATTTGGTTGAGAAAATACAAGTTCGCGTCTGGAACGTTACTCTCGTGGATTTGATTAGTTCCCCGTCAACGTAAAAATTAATATTTAGTAAACTAAACATATTCACAGAAGAACAGTGAAGAGAACAAATTGGCAAAACTGCGGTTATCAGGAATTCGCAACACGATGTTTCCCTTTGTTTCTATCGCGCGACTTCAATATCTTGGATAGTGTGGAAAAATAGAATTTCTTTACCGAACGTATGCATGCGAGAGTCACTATTACAAAGAATACACCCCTAAAAGCGACGGTCAACGATAATAAACGTCGCGATCCGGTACCGAGATAGAATAAAAATTGCGATCGAATAGAGAGGTTGAGAAGAGCGCTTACAAAAATTGGCAGCGCACATACGAAATGACCGACCTTATAAATGATGGAAAAACTTATTGCAACAACAAAGAGAACGTTCGAATTAAAAGAAAGAAAGAATATTTTATTTTATTTTCCAATTTTATTTTAAATTTCGATGCTAAAAGAGAAGTTGGTAAATATTTTTGGAATACTAGTAAAATCTTGAAAAATAAATGAACGTACAGTGGAAGTGAAACATTCTCTTCCGACAAACGTTTAGAAAAGGTACAAGAATGCTTAGAGAAAATTGCTCCTCTTTGGGTTAACTGTAACCCAGACGATCTTCCGCAAAGATTTCCTAATCGGTTCTTCGGTAAACCGTCTGATTTTGCAGAATTTAATTTTGCATCAAATTATGAGAAAGAGAAATCGGCCCCAGGGAATAATAGCGTAAATTATATGTCATCAAAATGTTTGCCCTGTAACATTAAACTCGTCCCATCGGACATAGTCGACGAAATGTATCGTGGAAAATGGTGTCCTCGAGATGGGCAGTTACACCAAAATTTTGTTCATTGACAAATCAAATATATCGAGCGTTGGGCCTATTTCTACAGTTTCGTTTTCTCGTTTGCGCAAGTTTTTTTGAAACCGTGATTAAGAACATATTGGATTGGGGGTTTGATAATCAAAATATGTTCTTCCCCTGTCTCGATTTGGATTCCAAAAGCATAGATCATGCTTGGTCGTATAATTTAGATGGCTAGATTCTAGGTCGGCAGGTACGGTTTATGACACATAATGATTTATATACAGAGTTATCCTCGTTGATGAAACGACTTCAAATAACTCGTAAATTATTTGCTGTAGAGAATTGTTTTTTTGTTATTTTTAACGAAATAAAATTATCTTTATTTATTTATATGAAATGCCTAATATCTGTTATTGGAAATGAATAAAACACAAAATTTTGCATAAGGAATTTATTCGAAAACTCTAAATTAATCTAAACTCAATACTTACAGATATATTATAAACAATCTTGTACTAAAAAATAAAATTTAGTTAATACGATTGAACGTAACTGTGTTTTTGATAGCAGGTCATGTCTTTAAATACAGTTTTCTTCAGTTATGTTGATTACATTTTTTCTAATACAATATTACTTCGAAAATATCTTTGTAAGTTTGTATATGTAAAATGACGTCAAACCAATTAAAGCACCTGTATAATGGTCCTCGAAATCATGCCACTTTTATTGGAAACATTTCCTTCATAAATTAAATAATTTATGAATTATTTGAAATCGTAATGTTACAAGAATCACTCTGTGTTTGATTGTTTATGGTGAAATTGAAAACTTTATAATTCTATTGAAATACAATGTGACAATGTATAATGCGTACGGACATTTTAATGGAACCGGTCATCATAATTCCTTGAAAGTGTAAAAATGTTTTTAGTAATAAGTATAACTGTACAAGCACCAGTTTTTATGTAAGAGAAAATTTATATTCCGACAAAAAAGATAACTTCTTTTAAAAAATCCCAATTCCTAAACACAGTTTAGGACCACGATCGTCTGCAAAGCTTGTAAAGGGATTTTTCGGTTAATTGAGAATTTTAATTGTTAATTTCGTAGTCTTCCCGGATTCCCGGATTCTCGGAAAGAAGGTAACGGTTCTCGGGCGCCGACGAACTTTCGACCTGGAGTCACTCGACGCAATCGCCGAATCGGCAGATTCTACCCTGCGTGCGAAAAAATGGAATTTTCCATAAGGGTAAAGGAAAGGGAACCGAATAAGGGTGCAAGGGAAAGGGAACCGGGCCTGAGGTAACTTGGCCACCTTCTTTCTAAGGAAAAGATTGCGGTTGGAAACTGCATCCAGATCGTTTCGACTTGGTATCGAAACGTGCTATTAGTACCGCAGTTTTCTTGGAGTAAAGTCTTTGGTCTACCAGCGATCATTACATTTCTCCACGGTCACGTGGATGGTCCTTCAAACAACCCTTCTGGCGTACATCGCATGCTATACGCAGCGTTGGTTGCGCGAACGATCGCGAGTACTATGCGCAACAAGTTGCATCATCAACCGGCATCGAAATCGCATTAAACGAAGATAAAGACACCCTGGATGCGCCTTTTTAGACAGTTTTTATTGATAATGATAATGTCTTTTTTAAGAATGTTTTTAGTAGTTTACTTATTTAGAAATCAAGTGCAGTTCCATTAAAAAAAAAACAGAATGACCTTGAAATGTCGGAAAAAAATTTACTTGAAAAAAAAATTCGGCCCATCACCGTATTGGTGCCTTCGAACAGAACATTATCTCACCCCCGGACATTTTTTCTGTCATACAAAATAAGCGATATATTTAAGGTGGTAAAGTTAGGTGAAATACCCTATATATTAGGAGAACCGGAAAGAAATCCATTATTTTTTATCTTAACAAAAACCTCAGTTATTTTTAAGAAGTTTTTAAATACTTATTCCAAATATAATGTACATCTCCACTTAGGATAATTATATATCTAGCGACCCACTTTTCAAATCCACTTTAAAAAAAAGTACGGGTTTTGAATTAAAAAAATCATTAAAGTGACCTATGGACTGAGGTTAAATTTTAAAACTGTTTGCCACGTATGCTATGCTTCAGAGACCTAAAAGATGGTTATCGGCAGGTGCTCGATCAGGGAAACCAGGGAGATGACTAAGAATTTGCCAGTTTGAGTCATGAATATTTTCACGGATGATCGATGCTTTACGAAACATTGCGTTATCTTGTTGATTCTGCCAATGAATTTTGAATGTCCCTGCGCCGTTGATCAAATAGAACCGAGCTTTTCTGATATTTCGTCGATCGCGGTAACCTTGCATCGCTTTCGACCAGCGACTTTGAACCGTCGTCATCAATGTTCGGCGGTCTTCTGGACCGTCTGGACATCCTACAGCTTCCTGTCGTCAGATTTAAGTTTTAAAAACTATAGTTGACAATCTTTTTACCATTAATCCTTTGAGAGCTATGAACCCACATACGCGTTCTCGCATAACCATTCGATTTTGGTTATGAACTCATATATGCGTTTTCGCATAACCATTCTATTTTGACTATGAACTCATATATGCGTTTTCGCATAACCATTCGATTTTGGCTATGAACGCATATGTGGGTTCCCACAAAACCATTCAATCTGGGAAAAAGAAATCTATGAACAGATATATGTGACTGGTGCTTGTAAGCCTATATAGATATAAAAAGACAATAAGCGTTTAAATGTGCTTTTGTACAATCGTTTATCAGTATTGTTCATTAAATTTGTGTATGCATTCATTGTTCATTAGTTAACATATCGCTACCAAGGACGTTTGAGGTTAAGTGCTGCTACTTTCTGGAAATTTGTTCTTTGAGTTTTAAAACTTCATTTTTAATTACCCCTAAAATGTCTAAGAATGAGCTTGAATACTTTAGTAAAAGTGGTAGTGACATGGGCTGCGAACACGAAATTGAAACAGTTGAAATTAAAACATTTGAAAGAAAACGGATATGGAATTCGTCTTCGGGTTCCGAAGAGCTCTATAAAAAAACCAAGATATTAAAAATAAGCAGTGACACAAGCGGTAAATATCAACACAATAGGTTGGATGTTAGAACAAACATAATGAAACCTACTTTTGTAGCTTCGGAAACCGAAGAGCCAGTTTCATTGTATGAGCAAAGGAGAAGACGTCTTCGAATATTTAGCTCATCTTCTGAAGAGGTTGAAGGTCTACAGGAAAATGTTAACTCGACATCTAATGATACGGCAGAAAACTTTTCATGGTCTAAGAAAAATTTTGTACCAAAATTATATAATTTTGATGAATCAAATTCGGGGATAAGGGTACACTTATCGAAAATATCCACTCCTTTGGGTGCGAATAAGGTATTTTTCTCGGAAGAATTAATTACTGATATCTGCGAAAAAACAAATAATTTCCATAAAAATCTAGCGCAAACTAAAATACATGTAGTTCATTCACGTGTAAATACCTGGACAGATACTTCACCTTCGGAAATATATTTATTTATTGCTATTATTATCCAAAGTCCAGAATGAAAAAAACATCTATAAGAGAATATTGGTCTACCGATAAAGTTATAAAAACTGACATTTTTCAAAACTAATGAGCAGAGTTAGATACGAATCATTGCTAAAAATATTGCATTTTAATGATAACGATAATATGAGCTCGCACGATCCGTTGATAAAAATAAGACCGGTTGTTACTGAACTTAGAAACTCATTTTCTAATTCATTTTATCCATATGAATATTTATGCATAGACGAAGGTCTTTCACTTTATAAAGGAAGATTATTTTTTAAACAATATATTCCGTCAAAAAGGAGTAGATTTGGCATTCAGTCATTCGTTATTTGCGATTGCAAAACCGTAACCGAAATAAATGGTTATTAAGGCTTTTGAGGTTACCACATAATTTATTTCAGTTACAATCAATATACCTTGCAATGAAAATTCAGTTTGCTCAACTTGCGCTCTTTCGTAAAAGGTACGCAGCTCACGGTAGGCTTTTTCGTACGGAGTGGGCAGTCCATGGGGCACGCTTAACGTCAAGCAACTCAGCGCCCAAAGGGTTAAGACGATACTATGCCGTTCAGATCAATGACAATCGACTCCGTTGCTTTAGTCGCGGTCGTACCTGGATCGAAAAACAAAGCAGCATGCGATGCGTGACATGCGCTTCATCAACAATGGGTTTCAACGTTTCGTAGTTCAACGAAGTAATACAGTCCTGTACTAAGAAATAAAGTTGACGAACTAAATGACAAGAAATTCCAAAAAGAAGTCTTTACAACCTCAACGTACCAGCGTATAACGTACCCCAAGGATAAAATATTGAATAGTCGGAAAAATATTACGAGATTTTTGTCACTAAATGTTGTTTGGTGTCATATATCTAGCAACGCTAATCGGATTGCGTCATACTGACGCGCATTTGAGAGATGACATTTTAGTCTACAATCGTGTCAAAAGTAATATTAGTGTGAAAATTAGTGAAATTTCTGAAAAAATTGGCTACGTTTTGCAATTTTACTACGAAAAAGGCAAAAACGCTGCACAAGCCAGGGAAATAATTTATGGTGTTTACGGTGAAGATGCTTTATCTAATGCAACAGCATGTAGACGGTTTGCTCGCTTCCGTTCTGGAAATTTCGATATTAAAGATGCACCTCGCTCTGGTCGACCAATCGCTGAAAAAGTCGATGAAATAATGCAAATAGTTGAGCAAGATCGGCATATAAGCAGTCATGAGATTGCTAGAGAACTAAACATTCGCCGTTCAACCGTTTTAGATCATTTGCAGAAGGCTGGATACAAAAAGAAGCTCGATGCTTGGGTGCTTTATGATTTAATAGAGAAAAATTTGATGGATCGAATTTCCATCTGCGAATCATTGCGCAAACAAAAATTGAAAGAGCTTGAATGGAAAGTTTTGATCCACCCACTGTATAGCCCAGACTTGGCACCATTAGATTATCGTTTGTTTCGAGCTTGCAAAACTACCTTGGTGGTAAATAGTTGGATTCAAAGAAGGACTGTGAAAATCACTTGACCAAGTATTTAGCTGATAAATGGCAAAAGGTCATAAATAATAATGGCTCATGTATACTTGAATAAAATTCATTTTGAATAAGAAAAACGTTTAATCAAAAAATGACAAAAATCTCTCAAAACTTTTCCGACTATCCAATATAATACATTTCTTTCTGACCCTTCTAACTTACAACTTCTATGTGGTTGAAGTAATCTCAAATATCATTATTTGTGAATGACATTGCTGTTTATGGCACCGCTGCTGTTACCATCAGCGATGGTACAAAGTGACTGGAACAATCGATTCAAACGATTCATACTAATCTCGAATCTCTTAGTCTATACCTGTTTTCTCGAGAAACAGTATTTATTCTCTTTAATAACGCGCGTATTGTACCTGGTAAGATCGAAATTATAATAGAAAACTATGCCATTGAATCAAGCGAAACGGTTAAATTTTTAGGAACCAATTTTGACTTTGATACAAGCTTTAAAGTTCGCGTAAATAATGCGAGGAAAAAATGCTTTAGACATTTAAACATTGTAAAATTTGTTTCGGAAGTCATGTGGAGAGCTTCGCCCGAAACTCCGCTGTCTATATTTAGTTGCCTCGTAAGTTCAATTATGGAACATAACTGCTTCGTATACCGCAAAAACGAGAAACAAAAACATAATACTATTATAAAACTGGATCGCACTCGGTTTGTTACAAGTAGATTAGCATTGGGATGCGGAGTAAGCACACCTACTAATATTTTGTTAATAACGGTCAAACTCGTTCATTAAAAAATATTTATTAAAGTATCACTCGTATATGGACTTAACTTCAAACAAAATCTTGTTTAAAAACGATACAGACCTAGCTAGTATTTTTCTTTTCTTTTTTAGTGTAGTAGTGGAATTTTCTTAGTGCACTGAAATTGGGGCCTAACCTAATGACTTACCGAAAAACATTCTATTTTTACTACAAACTACAGATGCACTCTCGTTGCAAGATTTTCCAGATGCTAATGTTCCATTAATTGTAAGAAATTTTATTGGATTTAATCCTCGGAATATTGTAATACACAGGGTGGTCCACGCAATTGTTTCAAGTTATAACTCCATTATTATTGCATTTACGAAAAAATGCCAAAGGAGAAAGATAACTGGTTCGAAGAGCACTACATCTGTAGGCCTTTACTTTTTTTGTGATTCAGCAGTGCATATGCAATTAACAATTGTATCATTTCTTTAAATAGAGATGCATATTTAGTTTACACAGATCGATTCTTCTGTTCATTCTACGTAAAAAATTATTAAGGGTACCATAGCAAAAAAAATTATTAGATCTCGAGATATTTTCAAAAAATGTCTTTATTGAAGAAGATACTCAAACACTTCATGACTGTGTTGTAAAGGTAAACACCCTTTCGAAATTGTTATCATAACAGAAACAGATTTGTACGAATAAGCATTTCATCATTCAGTAGCAATTCACGTATCGTAACTCGAGTACGAAAACTAAGAATTTGAAAAAGTGTAACTGTATTTCACTAAATACAAGAAAATGTATTTTACTAACAGTGAGAAACAAGATATGTACAACACTTTTGTGTTGTGTGACAAAAATACGAATGCCGCCGCAAGACTGTACCAGGAAAAATATCCAAACCGTCGACAACCATCGCGAAAATTGTTTTTCAAATTGAATAACAATTTGCAACACTGTAGTGCATTTACCAGACCCAAAAGAGAAGTTCCAAAACCAGTAGTAGGAAATGAAAACAACAGAGTGAACATATTCGCTTATTTACAGTGGAAACCACAAGCATCTACACGAGAAATATCGAGAGAATGCAATGTAAGGGTCGGTAGTGTGAAACGAATTTTAAAATCAGAGAAGCTTCATCCGTATCGATTTAGTGTTGGACATACGTTACATGCTGGAGATTCAATAAGACGTATGCAATTTTGTCAATTTGTTTTAAACCAAATTCAGATGACCAAAGATTTCCCGCGGTATATTTTGTGGACGGATGAATGTACGTTCGACAACAGTGGTATTTCTAATTGTCATAATGAACATACATGGGCAAGAAGAAATCCATTCCTTAGGAGGAAAATAAATCACCAAATAAGGTACGCTATTAATGTATGGTGTGGGATTTTAAATACCAATATTATTGGACCATACTTCATCGATGGTGCCCTAAACGGAGAAAAATATCGGCACGTCTTTGGAATTTGAATTGTCGCCTCTTTTCGACGACATTCCTCTCCGAGACGGGCTAAATTGTAAATACTTTCAACAAGATGGTGCACCGGCACACAACTCACAAGTGGCCATGCGGTTTATAAAAAATAAGTTTTGCAATAACGTTATCGCAACAAATACATCAATACGTTGGCCAGCCAGTTCACCTGATTTAAGTTCCCTTGACTTTTTTCTTTGGAGTTATTTGAAAGATAGAATTTATTCAAATCCCATAGATTCTGTAGAGAATCTGAGAGAAAGGATCATACTGGAATGTGCAGCAATAGCTGCAGATAATTTAAACGCATTTATGCAAGCAATAAAAAAACGTTATAAAAAATGTTAAGAATATAATGGAGAAGCATTTAAGCATCTTCTTCAATAAAGACATTTTTTGAAAATATCTCGAGATCTAATAATTTTTTGCCATGGTACCGTAATCATTTTTTACGTAGAGTGGACAGAAGAATCGATCTGTATAAAAAAAAATATGCATTTCTATTTAAAGAAATGATGCAATTGTTAATTGCACATGCATTGCTGCATCTAAAAAAAATTTAAAGGCCTACAGATGTAGTGCTCTTCGAACCATTTATCTTTCTCCTTTGGCATTTTTTCGTAAATGCAATAATAACGGAGTTATGACTTGAAACAATTGCGTGGACCACCCTTATACATTACAAACAGCTTATGAGATAATACAGCATCACATAAATACGTATACCTGTCGGGAAGCGAACGCATTTTTGTAGCTATCGATGATAAATGTTACATCCTACCATATTACTTTAATTTTAATTAGATTTATTAGTATTAATATTGCTGTTGTTGTTATGATTGTTATTATTACTATCATTGTTAATGTGATCATCGTTTGTTATTGTGAACCGACGTAATTCGATTATCTTCTTGTCAAACATTCCAAAATGCTTTACAAACTTATGATTTTACCCTTAATTCATCTTCGACTTCTGTCCTCGCCGCATTGTATACGAACCTTTGTCTAGCTACGTCATCCACAAAACTCTGACCTCCCTTACTAGCCCTCACAATTTCTAAACCCCCACCACTCGAGTTAGATTCTATATATGTACCTAATTTTTCCCTCGAAACTCTTAACCAGTCGATCGGTTAGTATCGTAAGAACACAAGTCAGTGTGGTGCAAGTATCGTAAGCGCATAGTAACGGTGTAGTAAAGGAGATTCCTATCGATTTAGCCGGGCTCGCAGAGTACATTTATACGAAAATAAAAGGAATATTGGAAAATTCCTTAGTCGCGGCAAGAACACTCGTAATTTTCGGAGAAGAAAAGAAATAGTAAATTCAATCGCTTGTTTGCATAAACAAAGTTGGTTATCCGGATACATCCGTATCATCATCGTCTAAATTTGCCATTAAAATATCTCCCAAGCTAATCATTTTTTACGTAAACAACTTACGAGATACTTAAAACGACTTACGATTTGATTAAAAAACGTTTATAAAGAAACTAATTACACTTACCTTCTAGCCCTTTCGAAACCGTTTTCTGTATAACGAGTACTGTTTACTTATGGTTTACCAGTAATTCGAAATTATAGAATAAAATCTGATACCCTAGAAATTTATATCTACCATATTTCTATCATACATTTTCTAACGAATAAATTATTAATTATTCAAAAGAAACCTTGACGAAAAGATTCATCGTAGGATTCGTTATAGCAAGAATAAAACAAAATTTTTAATGCGTTAATGCAAATGTATAAAGATCAGCAGTGTATACCTTATTTTTCAAAGATTGCATTTCCTTTCGAAAAAGATATGTAAGGTCGATTCAAATATTCTACTGGATTGGAGTTAACAAGGTAAATAATAAATCTTACATTGCCACAAGATTTGAGCTATTGCTAACAGTTTAATGAAAAAATATCCCAAACAGAAGTTATTATGAAACACAGAATTTCCAGAGATAAGAAAATATGACAAATACAATTTTCAAACGAATCATATTTTCTTGATCGTATTCCGAAACTATAAAGAGGAAAGGGACGAATTTAATGGCTTAATAACACGTTCCATTCTAGAATTATTTAATTTTTTTTTTTAATTGTTATCCTCAACTTCATCATCTATATCTAATCTAGAAGCATTATAGGGAATGACTTTGTTTTTCTATGCAGACTTTTATATCCGCATAACATTTCCCAAGGTTTCTTAAATTATACAATGTTGTATTTACCGTCCTGAAAAATGTAGTACTTAAAAAATCACGTTCCAAGTATCGACGGACGTTGATAATTACAATTTTCAGGTATCTATCGATACTAATATGTTAAACTTAAATATTTAGCTACTCTTATTCGAACCGAGACAAAAGCTGTTCCGCGAATGTTATTCGCTGTTTCGGCCCATTTCACGGCATTTGAGCTAATTAAAATGCATAATTATTTAAAAATCTGCCATAAGCTTTATTTTCCGTTGGTAAAAGTATATACGCCAAAATATATCGCAATATAAATCGCTTCATTTCCAGAAAAATAGATCTTTGGTGCAATTTTGTTGATTTTAATTATCAAAAATAAATGCACCTCGTACATATTTTACCGACCTACACTTTTCGTTAAATTTCGAAAAATTAAAATCGAATTTCATTAAAGATATATAAAAAATTTCAAATCACGATTTCTTCTTTTAAGGTAACACAGAAGCCTTACGCTGCGTTACGTTTAACCCTTTGAGGACGAATATCGTCCTACTGGCAACGTTAGATCCGCGTATGTAATCTTTACAGTCGTAAAAAAATAGAATTTAATTATTGTATTAACATAAGATCAGCATATATTTTTATTTGCCTCAGAACTTAAAACTTTAAGACAAGATGTAACGTTTTCGAGAAAATATTTCCAATATTTTCAAAAATTTCCGTTCGCAAAGGGTGGATCGTAGGTGGGCGTGGACGTGGGCATGTCGTGCGTGTATGGCTACTAATTAATGAAATCATTTATTAACGCTTATACTTTCAAGATTATTACTAAATCCCTAATTTTGGTTTAACAAAGATATTATTAACCCTTTGCACTCGAAGCAATTCTACTCGAAAATCGAAACAATATTTTTGTCTATAAAAGCTCCACTGTAGACAGTTCATTTCCTTTCGTTCGTACGAAATTAATTACTGTGACTCGTATTTAGAATGTTCACATTTTTATCGTTTTCTCAACTGCAAACTTAGCAATGTAAGAGTAGTTTAAATAATAGTAAAGCAATTTTCAGTGTCGCCTTAGAGGCGCCATTCGAGTGCAAAGGGTTAAAACTGTGAACAGAATAAGCATACATGGTACGGTGCATTTACATATTAACATGTTTAGTATATCGTGCTGCATTCTAGTATGTCTTCGATCGGTAAGAGATTAAATTAAAACAAAATCAATTAACTTTAAAAATTTTCGTCGAAATATCATCGGATGCTTACGTTTACACTGCTTAACGTCTATTTAAAAAATAAGTAAATTGAAAAAGCGTTAAATATAGAGTCAGTTAATTAATGAAAACTTTTAACGATCTGTGCATTTGCAAGAAAACTATCGCCCTATACAAAAGTAGTTTCGTGTTTTTGAACGTAATCTGTACAAGCTTTGTTTATCATTTATCACTTTAACTACGAAACCAACGGCCTGAAAAATCCCACAAAATCATAGCAATTTATTGAACGAAGCATCGATTGGAAACTTAAAATGTGTGACACAAAGCTATTCATCAAGATTCTTCTATTTTTCAAATCTCAACTAAATTTAGTGCAACGAACACATTAATGTACGAATTTATTTTTAATCATGGACAAACGATTCTGTCACCCATATACGGGTGACATGGCAGTCAAAGTGTTATATTAACCGTATTGGTCACACATTATTCACATAAACTTCCATTACAAACATTTTGATTATTCGATAAATCGTACAGATTACCGAAAACGGACCGCGTTTCGAGCCTTTCTTATGATTCGTTTCAACCGTTGTAACAATTGCATTAAATAGTATTCTAAACATTTGAATGACACCGTGCGCAAGTACGATTACCGGTACGATGGATACGTAAAACATAAATTTTTAGTGGTTAAATTTTCATATCAATGTGCTTGGAATTAATTAATATAATAACTAATATGGCAAATAAATATTTTCTCGGCAAATAAAATTATAAAATATAATTATAAATTATTTTTGTATACTCTGGGATAATACGGTGTATTCTTGAACATCCGAGTCAATTTTTGTATATCCTGGTGCATTTTAGAATATTATTGTATATCCTGGTGCATTCTAGTATAATCTTGTATATTCTGTTATGTTATGTCATATGTTGGTATATTATGCTTTATTCCAGTGTATTCTGGGATCTTCTAGTATATTTTTGTATACTCTGGCATATTAAGGTACATTCTAGTACCTATTAGTCAATTCTTGTATATCCTGGTGCATTTAATGTATTATTGTATTTCCTGGTAGATTCTAGCATATTGTTGTATGTTCTGGTATCTTATGTCATATGTTTGTATATTCGACTTCATTCTTCTATATTCTTGGTTATTCTAGTATGTTTTTGTATATTCTGAAATATTATGGTGACTTCTAGTGTATTCTAGTCCATTCTGATATACCCTGCTGCATTCTAAAATTAAATTAAAATTTAAAATTCAAATTAAAAATTACAGGATTAAAAAACAAAAAATAGGTTTAAACAAAAACCGTGCGATGTCGAGCAAAAAATATCAGAATCCCATTCGTGTGACCTTGCAATGACTTTCAAACTCCAAGAAAATGTATATCTGTAATATTTATATGGTATATATTCTTAATGAAAAACATTTACATAGTTAAATTTTGATAAACCAAAGCGAATAATTCGTTAGTCGCCCCGAAAGCATACGCAGCAATAAAATCACTTTTATGAAATCTTTCGAAATCCCAGAAAAGTGTTGTTTAGTCATTTTTTATCCAACTAGGTTTATTCCGGCTAAGATTTTATTTTTCCAAGGTTAAGGCATAAAAGTAGAAACGATAAAAATCAACGGTCCAGTAGTTACCACTGTGAAAAGTCTAGTATAAATATTGTCGTAGTTTAACCGATAGAAAGAGATGTTCTTTGGTGGTACACATGTTCTAGACTATCCTGTTCAGTTTGTTTTTTCAATTCCACGTGGAACACATTCGACTTCGAAACTGCTATTTGGAAGAAGTATTTGGAAGACTCCTAGGCCGTGATGGTTTTTTGAACGATAACCGTTGCAACTTCCGCTTAAAGTTTGATTTTTCGGTTGAACGATTCGTTCGTTTATATTGCGACACTTGGATCGAATGAGACTATCTAAAAAAAATTGCATATTCCAAATTCTAATGTTTAATAGTTTTACCATTCGTAAGTTCGAGAAACAGAGTAACTTTTTAAACGTTTCTTCCGAAATGGTACGAATCCGTACAAATTAATCTTTTGATATGTTATTACAAGATCTTTATTATAATGTTTAATATTACGTGAAACGTATGGTTACCGCTCGTGCAGCGACAATATCAGTGTACAAAGTTAATTCAAAATAAATCTTTTCGCGTATCATCGATTAGCATAATTACGTTCAATGCCAAATACGGACTGCAACGTTTCAAAGGACGGTAAGTCGATTCGTTATTTAAATTTTGGTAGACTTTTTTCTAGGAAAATGTTTTAAAGATTTAAAAATAATTACGATATGCAAAAAAAAGAAATTTCACTTTGACTGCCATGTCACCCACATATGGGTGACAGAGTAATTTGTCCATTTTTAAAAATAAATTTGTACATTAATATAATCATTGCACTATATTTAGTTGAAATCTGGAGAATACGAGAAGGTCGAAGGAAAACTATGTGTCGTACATTTTAAATTTTAAATTGTTGTTTCATCAAATAAATTACTTTGATTTTGTAGAATTTTTGAGGTCGTTGTTCTGACAGTTAAAGTGTTAAACGATTAATGCAGCAAAATTTGGATTCAAACAAAAGTAACGGAATCTCGCTTGAACAAAATTTGACTGGATTTTGATAATTATCGACGTATAATTATGAATGGTTTGCGTACACGTGTTTACTGCTTCATGATTCGTTAACTTTGAGTTCGGCGAATTTCAATGTTTGACGAACGCGGTAATACGCATCGTTTACGGGCGAGTCTCTAAAGGAAATATAACACGCATGCAAAATACGTATGCGTCTATTTGAAAATATATAAATGAATCGAGTGAGTAACATTTATCGAGATTACAACGATGCGTGTAAATGCAACGAATATTAATGTGAAATATTCATCACCATTTTTGATTATGTGCCACAGATACGCGCTTAAGGTAACATTTAGAATTTCGTAAACAACAATTTGTAAAGGAAATAACAAATTTTCTTAGGATTTTTTAGGACTTTAACAACTATCCGAATTACAAACAAATCATTTAATTAGCATCATTTAAAGAGCAGATATTTATGCAAATTCCTATTTTATAAAAAGTGTAAATTATAAGTATAAAATTTCTCCAGGTTAAAATAAAACCAAAAAAGAATATTTTCAGTTTGAATCGATGATAATAGGTTTTAACGTAATCTTTTGACTTTTCTGCTAGAAGCTAATAATAGAAGGCGAACGTTACGTCACTTGAATAATTAAAATGGCAAAATATTTGTGCAAATATGTTTGTTTCGTGACACAAGATATCGATTTCGCTTGAAATTAAACGAAGAATCTATTGATATCGAAGGAACCGTAAAACTTCTTCGTAAATACAATGATATGGTAGAACCAGTTATCGTTATCTGTTTGTTCGAGTGAATCGTGAAAATTACATATTTTCTTGTATGCGCGTACAAGCTCGATCCGATATACTCGTTCTCTTACACGATTATTAGTTGCAAAATTACAATGATAGAAAACTAGCAAGATACGCGGTATTATCGAGTACGCGATAGTCGCAGTACGTCCCGGAGCTTGCGTCGATCGTATCGCTGTTACGTACAATTAGTTCGATAGCGAGCCATTATCTTCGACTCGACGATATCGTTAAACCGCAATATGTTGAGCTCCTCGAGTAGAACCGATTCCGTAGACTTTGCCAAAACAAAACAACGCGGTACATCTTTTTCGAATATGTTTTCTATTTTCTAACTGCGATCTTAAGAATTTCGTCCATATGGACGAAAAAGAAAAAGGCGTAGAGGAGCAAAGAGGATTGGTTCTGCCGATCGAATTTCTACGGAGGGCCCTGTACGGCAGACGTTAAAGGGACCACCTTGGCGAGTCGTTTTGGCTCTATGGTGTTTCATGGCTTTGGATAGATCGATGAGGAACGTCTGCAGTGGCCACCACGCCCAAACCGGGAGGGAGTGCCATGACTCACCCCATAGAGAGAACCATGAGCTGGTGGGGACACCCCCGTGGCGCTGCTACGTGGCATTGAAAGTGACGAGCCACCGTGCAAATTCACCCTCGCATCTCGCTTCTCCTAGCAGTCGACGACGTGTCACGTGGGTCTAGCTTAGGGACGTGCATGGAACCACGCCGGCTATCACGTGCGTCGACCTAATCCAACAGCGTGCATAGACCAATTTAGGCCCACGAACAGCCTTGAATTTCATCCGTTGCGGGAAAAGGGGGATAGGCTCTCCCGATTACTCATCGGCAGGACCACGTTGCCGGCCCTGTATCTTCCCAGGGATATCCCATCGGAATCGTTCTGTGATTGGTAAACGTCATCGACGTAATCGCGTCAAATGCTGTCCTCCTCCTTTCCCCACCTTCTGCTTCGTTTCTAACGACGATTTTTGCCCGAGGACGCGTATATTCGCAGGTAGATGTACATATAGAAAATGTTTTGAAAAGTAAAAATTCCACGCCTAACTATGTTACATTCCAACTTTCCTCGAATCCATCCGATCACGGTATTTTCTGGCCAAAAAAGTTTCAAAAATATTGAGTCATTTACTATTAATTAGTATATTACCATTATTGTTATCATTATTAAATTACAAAAATGCGTAGCTCTAAAATTACTTTGTATTGTGAATAAACCGGATTAGTATTAAATCCAAAATTTTGTTTAATTTACTTGATCAATCTTCTGCCAAAAAGATAAACACTAAACGAAATTAATTTCACGTTGAAAGCGATATTTGAAACATAGCTATTGCATGTGCTACTGTATAGCTATTCGAAAACCTTTTATTTTTATTTTTGCTGCGTGTCGATTGTCGCTTCCAGATATATAATATGTAGAATACCTACGATCATCCGAGTACCGCATAATAATTGTTACGTTCATTATGACCATTATCATGGAACGGGAAACTCCATATCTCTTAACGCATCCATGCTAACTGGTCACAGACTTTCATATGTTTCTGTTTTCATTTTATTTGTATACGATTCTTACAGATACAAATAAAAATTCCGACATTTTTTCAAAACTGTTTACTTGTTACTAATATGTGGATCAATGCCTGTTTGACGTTTAGGATATAATATTTTAAAAAATAAATATATAGACATTTACAATCGGTCGTATACATTTTGGTTTCATCGTTCCTGTTTTGAAAAGTTTGTCTATTCGAGAATATTTGAAGCGAGGGCTATTTAAACTAAAAGCGAGGAACAACAGTTTTCTATTTTCTAAAAATGTTGACGATGGATAAATGGATTTACATTTATGTGTGGTATTCAAAACTGTGAGGCAAGGTCTTCCCAGGTAGTCCAACCGATGAATTCAGCAGCCGGTATTGAACGGACGCTTTCTTTCTTGTTCACGCCGTACCCCCACCCCACCCCACCCCTGCTATCCATTCCTCTCTCTTTCTTTCTTATATGTATATTTTCTATACATTTGAACCTGTAGACTCGTCGAAACACTTATGATATCTAAATCAACAGAATAATGCCAGTTTTGTTTAAATAAGTCAATAATTGCAAGAGATACGGTTTTCCTCGTTTAGGGAGTGGCTCAATTTCCTGTAGCGTCCGATCGACGAACGGCGCGCGGAGCCAGGAATTTGACATATAAACACATCAAATAATCTGAAATGTTACTCACCCGCTGAGCAATCGTTTTCGTTTCTTCGTATATGACCATATATGGAAACGTTTGGTTGTTAACTTTATCAAGCCGTTGCGTTGCAACGTAAGCTCGTCTCGTATTGCAGATAGAGTGAGATATACAAAAATGTATACAGAGAGGTTATCCAAACAGATACTTTATTGTTATCTTCCTTTTATTTCATCGAAGTAAATAAGTTCTATATGTAATTTATAATTGAAAAATACATGTTTCTAAAGCACTTAAATTATTAAGTCCTGAAAATGTACAAAAGAATACGTAAAAAATGTTAATGTCCTTTATCTGATCGTTTGATGCACTTCAAAATCATTGTGCAAAGCGAATATATTAAGATTCTTTACTAAATGTTCATAATAAAATGTTAATATAACGTGGCCTTCAGGATCATCGAATGAAACGAATTTCACAAAATTCTTTATACAATGTTCATGTTGTAGCGATGCTCTTAAAATTATTGTACAAAACAAATATATTAAGATTTTTTACTAAATGTTCATAATAAAATCTTAATATAACGTGTCCTTCAGGATCATCGAGTAAAACGAACTTCATAAGATTACTTATACAATGTTCATGTCGTAACGATGCTCTTCAAAATCATTGCACAAAACGAATATATTAAGATTCTTTACTAAATGTTCATAATAAAATGTTAATATAACGTGTCCTTCAGGATCATCGAGTAAAACGAATTTCACAAGATTCTTTATAAAATATTCATGTCGTAGCGATGCTCTTAAAAATCATTGTACAAAACGTATATATTAAGATTCTTTACTAAATGTTCATAATAAAATGTTAATATAACGTGTCCTTCAGGATCATCGAGTAAAACGAATTTCACAAGATTCTTTATAAAATATTCATGTCGTAACGATGCTCTTAAAAACCATTGTACAAAATGAATATATGAAGATTCTTTACTAAATGTTCATAATAAAATCTTAATATAACGTGTCCTTCAGGATCATCGAGTAAAACGAACTTCATAAGATTCTTTATAAAATGTTCATGTCGTAACGATGCTCTTCAAAATCATTGCACAAAACGAATATATTAAACTTCTTTACCGTTTACTTCCGCAAACACGCAAAAAACACGGGTTTTTTCTTTTTTTAAATAAATATTAAACGAATTTAATTGAATATCTTGAACAATTCTGGGAGCAGTGCACTCGCTGCGATTAAAGTACACTTGTATAATAACACTTTTATTATAATTGAACTACTGGAGCAACGGGAAACCGTACCAAATAATAAATTCCGTAATAAATAGTATATTATTTCTCTGTAGATTCGTTATCTCTCTTATAGCTGTATTTATCAATTTGCCCGACGTAATTTATAAAATTAAAAAATATATGTATTCTGTCGAAAAAGATCGCAGTTAGATTTTTCAAGATCGTAATAAATATTACAAACAAATGTATTCACTGATTTTAAATTTTATTATTTACGACAATCAAAATATGAAATTTTATGGTTATTACACTTATTATTATGAACGCGACGGAAATGATTTGTGAACTGTGTCACGAGTAAAATTATATTTCGACATTAATCCATTCTCATAGACAACCGTTCCCAATATTTTCGATATATTTACCACGAGTAGTTGAGTTATAGTTGTTATTCTGTAATCTTTCTTAAGTATATTATGTAATGTATGAAATAAAAACTGAAGAATATTTAAATATAAGAATAAAGATATTTTAATTTTTTCGTTTACCAATCGTATGATCTTTTAAAATATCAGATTAAAAACAAAAGTACGCATTCGTTATAGTAATCTCAGGTGTGTATTTATTCAGAATTATTGTTGTACCTATTGAAACCAAAATAATTCTAATTCTACAAATCTAGTAGAAAACAGATTCTAGCGCTCCATTGTGAATGTTTGCGATTACGTATAACTAAGAAAAAACCAATGCGTAAACTTCTTAATAAGGAGGTTACTTACTTTTGGTAATGAAGTAGTTACGTTTTCGAAAAAACTTTTTAACTATACAGTAAGTTATTTGGAGTAGAAAGAAATCAATAATTTATAGAACACTAATTACGTCATAAATGTACGAAATTAAATAATGAAAAATTTTCTAAATTTTACATCCTTTGTATGGTAATAATATTGCTAAGCATTTATGCGCTTGTGTGTGCTAGTGGAGAGAACGAAAGAACAACAAAACTTTAGCTTCTGTTAAAAATGTTTTCTCACTGACTTACCAAAAATACTTTAGTAATGGTACAGATCCACCCCCTATATCGCGTTCTAGTTTTGCAATTATTAAATCTATAAATCTAAAAACTATAAGGCTATAACATTAAAGTAACGTATGCAATGAAATTCGGTTACTTAACTGAACCAAAACTACTCCTACAGGTATATATACGTATTTGTTTATTACACTTACGATAGAAAAATTCTACGAAAGTGATACGCATGTTGTACAACATTCTTAAGAGTATTATTGGTATTGCAATTCGATCGAACTAAAAAGACGACATGGGTAAAGTTTGAAACAAGTTTGAAAATACAAATAGGAGTTAAAAGATATTTACTACAAATATACATTTCACAGACTGAACAAACGTTTTGATAATTACTAGGCAATTTTTAGAAATTTTGATGAAATTTTTTCTGCTCTAATCACAATAGTTAGACGAATGTGTTTTGCGTAGAACGACTCTTTAAACTTATCCAAACATAGTGACATACCTTTGCTTTTCGTACAATATCATAAACATTTATACACGGTTAAGTAATATTTAAAAAGAGCGAGATGCGCTTAGTGCACCGACTTTCTTAGACATTCTTCGATATATTTAAAAAATTCAAGAAGCAAGGCTAGACCTGATCGCATTACGCGATAGGATGAACCATCTTCCTTTGGTGTCTGTTGAAAAGAAATTACAACGAGATTACATTTTCAATTTGTTGTACTCGTCGTGTGCTAAACTGTGTATGACAAAATGCCTTTACGATGTCTGCGAAGTGTGTTTTTGTAACGGGTACCTAAGCATATATATATATGTAAAAATTTAAAATAATACAAAATCTTATGGAAGAAATTTCTAATATTATTCATATAAAAAATAAATTTGATATAATTAATGTTGTAATAATTATTAAAGATTTAGTTAAATAGAAGATTGTTAGTATAATTAATATTTATTTGATTTTAGAATTAATAAATTAATTTATTTAATGATTTATTATTATAATTATTATAATTTATATATATATAATATAATGTAATAGCAATTAATGTTTTTTATCCTAAGAAAATTCAATATTCAAATATGGACAAAGGATCGTATCTGGTATAATACATATAAACCACCCGATAATCAACATACCAAAGACGTAAAAAAACTTCTGTGGAAACTCATTCGGGACATTGACATATTTATGCATATCCTACGGTAAAAGTTATTTGAAATTGCAATAACAGCGTATTTGCAATTTACATGGTAAAATAAAGTAAAATCTCTCTGACTGTTGGCTTTATTTCGAACTGTTTAACATGCTCGAAAGAAAGGTCTGGGTTAGGTTATTTTCGATGTGAAGGTTTTTGGGGCAGGCTACGTAACAATCTGTCGAAGAGAAATTGGCCGTGCACCTAAAGTCAATGACTTCGTGGCTTGGTTTAATTGACCCAACGACGGGATCTTTTTACGGCTTTAGGAATCAAGGCCAACGCTGGTTCGATGCGTGTACATGTCGCACACAAGTATACACGTGCCACACGCACTAAACGCCTTTCCGCAGATGTAACCGATCGACTAGAAAATCGTACATGGAATTACGGGATAACTCGACGGCCTGATTAAGGGGAAGCCCGATTTAGAACGCAAAAAATAATGTGCTATTTGTGATTTCTTTTTTCTAGAAACTGTGAAGCGATTTTTTGCGAAACTTTTAAAACGATCAACGGTCCATGCTCAAGAAACAAGTACTAATTTTCATTGGATAATCTATAGCAGAAATCTATATACAGGAACATAAACGTACGACTTCGTCACCGGAAGTACAGACCAGCGGATATACGGTTTAATTCATTTGTCTCGAACGCGTTCCAAGTTCATCGACAACAGTTGCATATTTCTCTTAGCTAGATTCATCAGAACGTATCGGTCGATCGAACAATTTTGTCTGCATCGTGTCTTCCAGTTGTCACCGCTGATGAGTGATTTCCAAGAAAATGTATTTCAAGTTTAATCCAGCAGGTACCGTGGATGTGTATCCGCGCTGTTCGATGCAGTTTCTTGAACGGTACCTATTTACGTTAGTACTGCTATTTTCGGGATAGTTTCTTGCAATTAGCAAACAGAGCCTCCCCTCCAAACAGGCGCAAAAGAACGATTCAAAGACATTTAGTAGAAACAATTTATTAGAAAAACTGTTCCATACAGAAAAATGCTTCCATACAATATCCATACAAATCCATTTTTAATTTCTGAATCGAAGACGAGTCTGGTTGGTTCTCAGCTGTAATGCGTGCTATGAACACGGTTAAGTACAACATAATTGTGCCATCTACAAAGAACAGGGAGAATTTAACTTTGTATCGAAAGAACGGATTCTTGGTTCAATTTAAACTACCAAAGTTTGTAGCTAATTAATAATTAATCAACTTATATTAGAAACACTTTTTGTTAGATTATCGAAAGTACTAGAAAAATCTTACTAACCTTACATACCTCCTTTACTGTTGACGAAAGAAAGAAATGTTGCAGGAAAATATTAAACAAATTGTAAAGAATTAAAGAATTACTATTATCGTGAATAAGAATAGTACCTTTATACTCGGTCAATAATTCATCGATATCTGCAGCAGAAATAATATAGAAATTGACTGAAAATTTCTGATAATCAGCATTTTGTAATTTTCGGGAAATTAGCGGACAGTCGACAAGGATACGTTTCCCTTTCCTGTGGTAAGACATACATATGTGACTACGTTATCCTACGGATGTCGACATCCTCTAAGATAAACGTTTCCCAGACGACAAACGTTTCTGACTTCCTAATATCGTTTAGTTCTTTCACCGCTCTATCACCGTTCTTTCACCGTTCTTTCACCGCTCTTTCACTCGGCATACCGGGAAATCTTCTAAAATTAATTAAGTTCGTCAACGCGCATATCACGTTGTAATTGGAGCGACTCGGTCAGAGTAACAACGAGGGTGCGTTCACACCCACGTACCAAGCGGAGCATGTATAACAGAGCCAAATATGGACGGTTTGCACATCGTCTTAAATCTTTTACTATAAATGGCCTTGATCTCTTAACGATAGACTACACGCGGTTAATTTCTCTTTGATGTTTAACTTGGTCTTCACTGACTCGATAAAACTCATTTTATTCCTCTATATTTATATAATATATGCTATGATTGGCTATAATATAATGGTATATATTGGGTTAGATTACAAACGTTTTGTCGCTTATGTTTCAAGTGTAATTTTATTTATTTATATATATTATATTTTCGATAATATATATATTAATAATATATATATTATATTTTCGATAATATATATTAATAATATATATATATATATATTATATTTTCGATAATATATATATTAATAATATATATATATATATAATAATATAGATATAATATAATAATAATAATATATATATATAATAATAATATATATAATATAATAATAATATATATATAATATAATAATAACAATATATATAATAATAATAATATATATATAATAATAATAATAATATATATATAATAATAATATATATATATAATAATAATAATATATATATATTACATTTTCGATATACGTTTAGAAAAGAAAAAATAGAACTTGAAAAGCTCTATATTTTGTAACAAATCTTTATTTCCGAAATAAAGTACTCGAAACATTAACGCTATAATTTAGTTAGTAAATTGAACTCATAAATAGAAAAATGAATTACGATTCTTCATCGAATACTTTATTGTCGAAAAAAAAACGGAAGAACGATCAATTTTGTAAATTTCATACCTAAATTGTGTATGCAAGTTTTACAACGACGGCTTGCATATCGATACAAAATAAAAGTATGTTTGTACTATTTTTATCGCATAAATTCTTCTAGTTGTTAAACAACAAATGATTTTCCTATTCGTAACGACTTATAATGAAATCTGGTATTTATGTAACTATTAACATTTAGTTACTGCTGCATTCAATGCAAATTTGTCACAACCAAATATATCTTTTATTCCTTTAAAAAATACAATCGTTTTTATCTACATATATCTACAAAATCTTATCTATATATATTCTCCTTTTTTCTACTTAAGTAAAATTTTAATTAAATGAAAGGTCATATACTAATAATATATCAATTAATATCTATTATCATATTGTATTAGTAAACGTTTGATTTATATTGACTTTGCTGATTATTATCGTATATTATTAAATATTATATTTAAAGTGTAACTGTGCTAATATACTTAGTATGTGGTTCAAACAATAAAATGCATTTTACGCAATAAAAAGATTCACCATGAAAATTTTTGTCTTTATTCGTATATTTTTAAAAATTACTATAGAGTAACAACTACTGCCTATCTAGTTAAATTCTACTTTGAATAAAATTTTCATTGTAATATCTTGTTCATAATACATTCTGTTCAATTACATTTTTAAATAGAATAATTATGTATTAAGTTATTTAACCTTCAATAAAAGTTTGAACAATTATAGTTCGTTTAGCTCGTTGCGTTTATATCTGTATAATTTAACAATGGATATTTCTTTCGTCCTGCCCTTTCGGTAGAATCATTTAATTGTATTTTAAATAAATATACTTCTTTTATACATGATTATCCACGAATGGCATATTTCAAGAGATAGAAATTAATTAAACTGTACATAAAAAAAGAAAAGTTAAATTCTAGATTTAAGTGAATGTTTTGATGGTAACAAAAAAATATAGTTCATTAGGTATGTGGATACAAAAGAAGTTTAACGTGTAGAGTAATACCTGGATAGAACAAATAAAAATTGCCTTTGTCAAGCGTGTATTATAATCCCTCGTCACGTGTACTGAATATATTCATATACTACTTCCGGTCTATGAATGTATGGTAAACGATGATATATGCGATTACTCACGAAATAGTAATAAAGAAAATTACACATTGAAGGTAAAGCGTGTAAGATCTAGGAAACAAACAATCGTGCTTATAGCGATATATAAATCACGCCTAGATAATTCAAAAACAATATTCTCCTCTAATTCATTTTATTAAGAATTGATCGCATATGGAAAAAACTGGTGTTTTGTACTTCGCTATTTTCGACGATTTTTATTACTTGATTTTGTATACTTCGACACAATGTACTTACCGCATTATTACATTGTATAACCACAATGTTAAAAATACAAATTAGTTTTTCTTTTCAGGAACAATTATCTCCAATCAATATGAAATTCTTGGCGAACAAATACGCTCTATGTATATCATTGGAAAGCATTTCTCATAACTTGGAATTGCATTTAGTAGTCTTTCTTTATTTGTATTATTTTTACCTTGTTATTATCGTTACTAATAGAAATTCAATATTGATCGACGTTTAACGTAATCGACGATTAATTTTATCAATAGCGATTTTCATTGGTTGTAACCTTTATAATATTAATAATTGCTTAATCGAATCAGAAAATTGTCATAACGAATGCTAATGTGGGTAAAACTAGCCGTTACAAGATTTATGTATCCAGAAACGTTGGCTTTAAAACATGTCACTTACGCACTCTACCAGTGAAAGAGAGAACTGTTGTCGCGTGAAAATATTAGAGTGAACATTGCCAATTCGCCTAATCGAGCTTTGTTTTCTTGACAGACAAATTTGTCGTAGTTTGCATGATACACGACATCGATTCCTCAAAAATGATCAGAAATGTTGTAACATGCATTGACTAAAAATGAATTCGCAGTTAAGACTTATTGTTGAAAGATAAGATTCATTCAAGAATGACGAGAGATAACAGGTTAGTTTTGTTTACGTGTTTGTAAAGTGACATAACTGTTTTCATCTAGTACATTAATAACCACGTTGGAAGATATTCCATTGATATAATTTTATAAAATTTAGGAAACGAGGACGTAGTGCGGATGAAGAATTTAGCGAATTTATGCCATTAAGCAAAAGAATCAATAATCTTCATATTAATAACTTATCAGGTATGCAAGAGAGTATAATAGAAAATATGGATGCAAATTGGAGCAATAAAACCTTTTTACCTTCACCAAATTATTCGGACCTCTCCCAAGGATCGCCGCTGTACGATGGATGTAGTTCTAGCCACAGTAGCTATACAGCAGAGTATAAACCAGATCTTGATGTATTTAAAAATCCTTTTTATTATGAAAGCAATAAGTTGTTATTTACCTTATATATGGAACGTCTACAAAGAACATCAGATTCGTTTTGATAAACTTTATTTTCAAACTACAGTAGACTCTCGATCGACCAGTTTCTACGAGTACGAACTTGAAACTAGATAAACAAATAATCTGACAACTCGAATGCATTGGTAAAGTATCATTTATGGGTTGTAAGTAAGATTACAAGATATATGCGTTGTACATAAATGTTTATTGATCCATCACCTGAAAAAAATAATGCAGATAAAAGCAAAATCTTTATAAAATTATTGTAGTGCGCGTCGATGCTTCGTTGGAAATCCATCTGCAGGCAAAAATATCTAAGAATACGTGGGATGAATAGAGAAACTAGATAAAAGGGAGTTTACTGTATAACTACAACTACGCTGTGAATCTTATGCGAATTAAACGTTTACTGTATTAATGACAAAACGCAGAAATCAAATAGAAATTTCATTTCACTAATTTGAGTAAGTTAAAACTGGTACATCGATATTTATAAATTCTTCCAATCTTTTTACAGTTTTAAATACTCCTATGCGTTTTTGTCATAAATACAGAAAGTCTGTAATCTAATAATTATTAATTATGAAGCATTTTTTACATGTCATTTTTTCATTCCTTTTCAATATATTTGTATCGCTACTAAATTGTTTAGACGTGTGAAACGCGTATCATCTAGAAAATCTTATAGTAACAGGAATGAAATTATTTATTACTATAATGTAATTAAGTAGTCAATTTGTATGTTTGAATGTAAAAAATATATATTTAAAATTCCATGTTAATTGAGCACTTGCAGTGGAAATTTACAAATTAAGATACCGATTTCAATTAAACTTTTAGCGGTGAATGTAAAAGAAAAGAACAGGCATGTCAAGTGTTTGTGCAAATACACATTGTTTATAAAATGATGGTTTGATGAGTGCTAAACAAGCTAAAAATAAATGAAAATTGCAGAAGTATTTTTAACACTAAATGTATTTATGAACAATGTCCATTCCCATAAACATTTAAATACACGTTTACTTGTATTTGCTTCGAATTCACTACAGAAAGTTTGATTGAATTCGACGACTCGCTGGCTGTGATTTGTCTTTCTCAGCCAGAAAGACGTACGATTAAAATTTTTATAAGTATGAATAATGAAATTATTGATAAGATATGTTAATAATTATTGATCATTTATATTACATTATTACATAATAATATACAACTATTATATTAAATATCTGTTTGTACTAGATTTGTTATTTGTACTCTCGCGTAGATTAAAGCATCGTGTTAAATAATTGGTTGGAAATATTCTATAATAGAGACTGCAAATTTAAAAAAAAAGAAAATACATTTAATTTATTCGATTTGATATAAGATACAGCTCTATAATGTGTTTCATTTATACCGAGAAAGATAGGTACAGGAAATAGATGTCATTGAACGATTCAAATCGAGCGGTCATTGCATTGAAAGATGGCGACTATCGAATTACTCTCGACACTTCGATTCTCGACCTAACCTCACTTCAGTGCCCGCTAGGTGCGCGCAGAGTTAGTGTCGACGAAGTGACGAAGTGGCTGGGAGTAGGATAGAGCGACGGACAGGTGTTTTCTACACTATCAGAAATTTGTCCCGAAAATCAGTGATTCTCGGAAAAATTAAAAATATTTTTGTCGTAGTTGCAAATGGAATGATACCTTAAGAACTAACTGTTTAATCGGCAAGCGCGCACGCGCCGCTTTCCCCTTGCTCTCTCGATATACTCCGCGCGTAACCGCCGCCATAGTTGATATTTCTCCGATAGAATATTAATAGCGGCACAAGTTTTCGCGGTTAAAAGCATTTTAATTTATTGACTGAAAAAACGAGAATGCGTTCAACGAAGACGGTGGGACGAGATCGTTCAAGATAAACCTGAGATAGGCAGGAAGAAGGAGGGTGTCTACTTTCACAGCTCGTGGTTTTCAGGAGAGTGGCCTGGCACATCGCGGCGCTCCGAGTTAACGTGTGACCATCGTCGGGTGGCTATGTACCGTTAGCTCGAATTCATTCCCCGTTGGCCGGCCCAAGAGACCCACGCTTACCTACCGACCAGGGGCCATACTCGATCGAACTCGACTGTCGTAAACCCGGAAATGAGTGCGCGTCGCGGCCCGCTGTTGCTGTTACCGCAGAAAACCAGCCAGTAGTGCGCGAATTAATCGCGAGTCACGGCTCGTCCATTTGCCAACGGCACGTTTGTTCGTCTCGTATTCGTATGACGTGTGCGTCGTGAGCAGTAGCCGCGCGCGGCTAGTCAAAAAGAGCCGTAGCACACGTCGAGCATGTACGTAGAAATGAGAAAGTTGCTGCCGCTGCGGTGAAGACTGAAAACAACGCAGGCGAGTCAGCCAGCAGGCGGACGGTCTCAGTACTACGCGAAGGTGTTCCGACGCAACAGTCGTAGCAGTACACCGAAAGGAGTGCACAAGGGAGTCACAGCTGCTCGTGGGTAAGTAGGACACGCATTTCCTCGTGGATGATTCTCTTGTGCGTAGGGGAACTCGCGTGGCACACATCGTTCGGACGTAGCAACGATCCGGTGTGCTACCTGGAGGATTCCGCGGCGCGGACGATGCCGTCCCGCGATCTCTTTCCGCGCTTTACTCCTAATGCGAAACGTGCACACGAGAAACCGCGAAACAGTGGCCACAGAGCACCCACCCCAAGACACTAAAATCGTCGCGGGGCCCTCGTCGTGGCTCACGGCTTGGCTCGGGCTGGCTTTGGTGGGGTGGTTGGAGGTGCGGACAGTGGTTGAGAGGCTGGTGGGGTTGGAAATTGCGTGGTGGTGGGTGCCCGCCGAGGTCTCGGAGGCCCCTCCGTGGCATCTCGCTGCCTCTAACCCGTCGAGGTGGGGGTGTAAACAACAGCCCTGCCTGTGTGCCTCTGTTGGCTCTACTCTGTCCTCCGTTTCGCCTCTGCCCTGCTCTCGCCTCTGCAAACTCGCCACGATCTTTTTCCTACTTCCTCTCCATGTAACATCTCCCGATGTGCGATCGAAAGACCACCAAACGAACGAAGGAAGGGAGGGACGCAGGGAAAAAGGGAAAGAGAGGGAATAATCGTCGAGAGAACAAAGCACGAGCCTCGCGGACCTGTGCTATTTTCTCGCGTTCTCCATACCACGAATCTCCAATATGGCCGATGCATCATCAAACCTGCTGACGTGTAACCTTGCTCACCGTCGTCTCGTTTCGTTTCGTTTCGTTTCGTCTCGTCTCGTCTCGTCTCGTCTCGTCTCGTCTCGCCTTGCTTTGCCTTGCCTCGTCTCTCCTCGCCTCGCATCGCCTTGTCTCGTCTCGCCTCGCCTCGCCTCGTCCCGCGTCTCTCTAACTGCCCGACACGCTCGCGCATTCGCATTTACACGACCGCAATGTCGCTGCTTAACCCTATAAAGCCATACTTGTTCGTACGATTCCATTCACCTACTATAAATATCGATACATGCGTTTCTTTTATCAAGCACTTTTTATTACGTGATCGCGGAATTTTTATTCTGGGTGCGTGTAAAAAAAATGCGTCAGATTGCACAATGCCCCAGCGAGCCATTCCGTTCCGCGTACGGTGTCCCCCTCGATATCAGAGCCAAGCCTGTGCAGTTATGCGAGACATCTAGATAGAATTTCTCTAGAAACCACGAATGTCCAACATGCTCTCTTCGTTGTGTATACAAGCGCGAGAGGGTATGAGGGAGACAGACAGAGTTAGAGAGAGAGAGAGAGAGAGATGTGTTAAACCTTAAGAGAATCGGCGCCATTACGACATGCGCGTCTTGCAACGGTACGTCGGCGAGGCTGACCGGTCAGTCGTACACGCCATTCCGTGAAAGCCGAAAAACGCATCCGTGGTGCGTCCGTTTCTGCGGTGTTCGTATTCTGCTAGTTGTTTTTTTAATTAAGTCGCGCAACCACCTACAACGACTTGCAGCCATGGAGTAATCGTCCGTTCAACACGGCACCCTCCTCGATGCGTCGAAAGGAGGAGAAGTGCACGGGTAACCTAACCTCTCTCTTTCATTCTCTCTCTTTCTCTCTCTCTCTCTCTCTCTCTCTATCCCCTATTTTCTGTTCCTTCCCTACCACGGGTAGATCAAGGGCGAGAGTCATCGGTGTGTCCCACTTCGTCTGCCACGATGTCTGCTTCGTATGTTCTCTCCCGATATTTCGCGTTCCCCTCTCCGGGGAGTTCCCAGTATGTCGAGGTTCGTCTCCCTTCTTTCTTGACATGCCCCTACCCCTTCGAGCTTACGGCACACGTTTACGCACCTACACACCGACTATCGTTCCTTCCCGTCCTATTCTCGCGGTATTCTGTGTGTTGTTGGCGCGCGCGAGAGAAAGAGAACGCGAGAGAGTCTCGGGGTCTATTTCGCGGTGGGTTCCCGTTTTCCCACCTATGGGTTCCCCCCTACCCTCATCGTGTTCCTACCCCCTACCCCCGTGGGGACACCATCGTAGTGGAGTGGGGTGCAATCCTGGGCCACTTCGACGACTATCCTCCCTGCTCCCGGATCCCTTTGAGGTGGGGGAGGGGTGAAGTGGGGGCTACCTCATCCCCCACCCCCACATACCAACACATGGTCAAGAGGTCTGAAGTTAAGACTTCGACGGCGGAGATGGTAAGACGATGCCTCGATCTTCAACTTCGGGAAGCAAGCGTCTTTCCTTGTTGCTTCGTCGGATGTGGACTGTTTCGGCGACGAGGGGAATATCGGGGTGTTCGACTATGGGGTGGGGGTGGGGAATGTGCTAATCGTTACTCATAACCGAGTACCGATACTTTCGGAATCCTTTTAATAAATAGTAGGCTGATACACCGGCAAGGTCGACTTTGATCTCGACGCATTAATGCGATCTACTGGTGCATACCTGCTTATATCGGTAACACAGACGGCACGTGGAGTGTAGCGGTATATACACGTGCGTACATACTTACGCGAGGTATCTCTTGTTTTGAGAGATACACGCTACGCTTACGAAGCACGTGCTGCACGTACTTTTGCATGGCGATTCTATAGCCACTTTCTCGCCACGTTCAGGATGTTCGTACCGAATACTGTTAGGGGGTTATACCGACGTGTAGGGTAAACGCTAGATCTCTTACTGCTCGCATATCGGAGTGTTCGAAACAGTTAGAACTTAAATTTTTATTCAAGAACAAGACACGCGTATCAACATTCGAATATCCGAATTTGAGTCTGTATACTTGAGCAGTCGAATATCCGACACGGTTGGATCTTAACACATTGAGCGTTGGCAACATATAAGCCATTCAATTAATTATGAGCTCATTTGCTTGTTTCTGAACAACGAGTAATTAAAGCAAATATTTAAAATCTTATACAGTTGCGTAAAATAGTATATTTTGATTGAATATTCGATATGTACGATTTAATAGAAACAAAATTGTTCAAGCTTTCGGATTCAATTCAAGTGGTAGACTTACAAAACCCGCATTATCGCGGGGCTGGCGCTCGATGTGTTAAATAGAGCGAGTATTCGAATATACATTTAGACATTTTTTATAACTGTAAATCTAAAGAACAGAAAGAGCTCTTGTAAATACTCAATTTTAGTATATCGCGAACGTTCAACTATTCAATTAAAACATACTATGAATTATTCATATATTAAAGTTAAACATATTTATACATTTCTTTTTCTAAAATTTCACGACATAGTAACGATGACACGGTATAAAGCGATAACCGCGGCCTTTCTTTTACCGGCCAATTTTAAATTGAATAAAGCATAGGCATTTTTAAGATATTAAATACTAAGTAGTTAGAAACAAAAAGTTTACACTAAATTAAGCATAAATTACGTCATCGCATTTTTTTTTTAAAAAAGGACTCACCACTTTCAAAATAAACGGTCCAATTAATACGAATCATAATTTTACATAGATAATCAAATGTGCACCGAATTGTGTTACATTTGGTATCGTTTTAATTGGATAAATATTACAACTATGAAAAATAAAAAGGTTTTGCAATTGCATAAATATGATGTAAATTAGATCGTGTACGGTGTCCTTTTTTCTCTTCAGATGAATATCACAAATGTGTCGGTTTGTTTCATGAAAAAAATTAGAAACAAACAGATTTTGTTATTGCGCATCAGTACCGTCTTGCTATGAAGCTTCTCTTTTCGCTTAGAATGCAACATTACTCTCCGCAGCATTACCTTTGACTAAATATATGCGATCAGAATCCTAAGTTTGATTGTTTAAACCATTATTAGAGTCAGTATCAGTGTGCCTTCCGACCTCCTGATGAAGGTAGCTGCAATGCTTGCGAAACGTTGGGAAATATCTTTCTTTAGGACACAGCTTACAGCCGAAAGCTTCAACAATAATAATGTATGTTATTTATTTATGTTTGTTTGTTTATTATTTATGTTTCTTAATAATGCAGGATTGTTTCGTTTTAGATAAATAAAATTTACATGAGTCAAACAGAATGAAATAGTTCGCGATATTTACAAAAATTTTAATAAAACGGCATATCCTCCTGCTCTTTTACTGAATACAAAGTAATGCGTGGTTTGCCTTTATGAGAATATTATAAATTAATTTAATTGATACGATCAAGCATTAAAACAGTTAGTAAGTCTTTTATAAGTCCGTCGCTTGAATTGAATCCGAAAGCTTGAACGATTTTGTTTCTATTAAATTGTATATACTATTGTATAACTATTTTACGGAAATGTATAAGGTCTTAAATATTTTCTTTAGCTACTCGTTGTTCAGAAACAAGCGAATGAGTTCATAATTAATTAAATGGCTCGTATGTCGCCGGCGCTCAATTCTGACCTAGTATATTTTCGTTCTACACGATATATTTCATCTTATGTGTACGAAATTTGTTTACTATTACTCGTCCTTGAACCAATTAAATTTTTACAAATTTGTTTGAACACAAGCATAGTGATGTGAATATTGTCTTAAACAGTGCTGCAGCTATTTTCAGTGGGACCTGAGAGTCACCATTCGAGTACAAAGTGTTAAGCGATGAAGATAACAATAGAAATGATAAAACAATGTCCACCATACTTGAAGATTATACAACCTGTTTAAAAAACAAAAATGTTTATATTGGTATTGACAGTTTCTTTAAAATATGTGTTTAATAACAGCTGATTTATGAGATGACTATTTATAGTCAGGGGTGTACAGATAAAATTTGTTAAAATCAAAGAAAACCAGATTGCGACATATCAAAATATATAAATAGAATAGAATAATGTTGAAATATTTAAAAATATCTGACAGAGTACGAAGCTTGGACTGAATTTATGATCACGGAAGGAAAAAGAAGAAACTGCTTTCGTGACCGTGAAATTGTTAAATTTTTGTATAAGTTTAAAACTAGTATTAAAGTTATTATGTGATTGGCTTCTGTATTCGTACGCCTGTAAATGTGCGAATTTTCATATTTATCGGGTTCATCGATACACGGTTATATTGATTTAAATTTTATTTTTCACATTTAGCAATACGTTCGTGTACAAGCATCGTGAACTTGATGTGTTTCGGGGACTGTGTGCAGCGAAGATAGATTAATGGATTAGAGAATAACTGTGAGTTCTATGAAACACGGGATTTGTTGAAACCGTTCGAAGTTGTGAAGGTCGATGCACTTCGACAGCAGCACTCATGCGTCAAAGCGAGTGCAACTGTGTAGTAACACGTATACGTTTGTATCCAAGTACCTGTCATCGACTTTGCGATATCCTATTTCTTATTTTTTTCTGTGGAATTCGTAAATACGTTGTGTTGAATAAAATTTCACAACATTCTTATATAATCGCGCAGGATGCAGCACGCGAGTGGAACCGTTTCTATTTCTCCGTAAGTAATGACTTTAATGAAAATAGTTTTCTTTTTTTAATATTTTGTCGGAAAGAGTAATTACACAGATTAAAATACAAAAAACCCGTTCCTGATCCATTTTCTTAATTTAATCGAAATATTTTCTCTGGTCGTGCAGAATAAAAAAACAACAAAAAAATACAGATTTGAAATTAATATATTTTATTACTTTATTTCAGTAATAGGATATTGTGTTCACGGCTACTCCCACTTTTTCTGGCGTGTTCTTTCCTCGCGAGTTGCTAACAAGGGACAGTATCCAAACGTAATGTGTAAATTTTAATAAAATGTTCGGTATGATATCATTTGTTGAAAAATATTTGACAAGTGGACCGTTTATTTTGAAAGTGGTGCAAGTCCATTTTCTTCTGTTTCGAGAAAATTAAATGTTAGCAGATCTGACAATTAAAAAAAAAAGGTTAATTATGTGAAGTCTGGGAATGTTTGTACTAATTCATCAATATGTAATTTGATTATATAAATTTCTGTTAGGCGAATTTAACTAAAATAATATATATTTCCAGGCTAAAATATCGTGTTCTTAAATATAAACGCAATATTTAATGAAATGAAGGGATCTAATGCTTGCTGTTTGCCGCTCGGAAAAAAATGGAAAAATTGTGCCCGAAATAGATATTATTCTAATAATCGTCATCGTATGTTCAAAGTGTTAACATTGTGTATCGTTAAATTCGCTTTGACGTCAGCTATAACATGATAACATAAACAATACATTTCGACACTTAAAAAAATCAAAATCACCGTAATTTTTGGTCGAAATAAAATTTTTTATTTCAAAAGTTTTACACGCGTAAATACTAATTATCTGTTGTTCAAAAACATCTTTTTGTTTATTAAATTGTCGGAAAAACTTAAAAAATCATGGCACTAGCAAAGTGTACTTGAACCAAAAATTTGAATATAAAAAATTATTACCAAGTATGAGAAAAGTGATACAAAAAAAACCACAGCACTTGTGTATGAACCGAATTAAACGGTAACCGTATATGTATAATGTAACACGTGTTAAATACGAGAAAAAAGTACAGTTCTTAAATATAAACTTAATCGCACGTTAAATATTAAATGCAAACCAAACTCTAGTTGCATAAATGTAAAACGAAGTTGAAGAGAACTCGAAAATTTTAGTGGAAGGGAATTAGTCCAGTCTTAAACGGTGTTATATAAGAATCTCGCGGAACGAAGTTGTCGAACGCTTAATATTCGATTAACTATAAAGTTTATATTCAAACAAATTCAGGATCAAACTTTATTAATTCGGATAAGATACACTGCAAGAAAATAGTTGATAAAATCCACAAATCTATCTAGAAAAAAGTGACAGAATTTTTTCTTATTTTAAAATATTAATAACTGTGCAAAAATATCTGCTACGCGAAAGGAAGCCATGTTGAAAAGCACGGTACATACGTCCTTATAGAGCTTAAAAATTTTCAACGAAAAGTGCTGCTTCGTGAATTTAGAAAATGAAACAAAATATCGATTCATGATTTCTTATACATTCGACTATCTCGAATGACAACAATTTTTCAATTCGCCTCGTGCGCGCTTTTCGAGCTAACTACCCTTGTGCGGTGACAGCCGGATGGATCAAAGATCTGACCCAACTGATACAGTTATTTTTTCGGCAATTTCATCGATACAGATTTTTCGAAATATTTTATAAGATGCTGTGTAATCTGTGTGGACGGGAAACGTGGTGCGAAAGATTACGGTTCGAGGTGCGGAAACCCTTGACACTCGAATGAAAGCGCTGTTACCTGGACCCCAAACACCCTCCACCCTTACCCGACAATCTTTGGGCCTCGCGCCCTTGACTCGCATGATCGAGGAATGATGCCGAGCGGGCATTCTCTTGAGATCCTCAAATATTCTAGTCTTTCCCACCTCTTACAATTTGGAAAACTAAATACGAAGAACATTTCCGACAAGTTTCACCCGTTCCGACATTCTGATACGCAAAAAAATTGTATCGGTACGTATAATTTATTTCAATTATCTTGAAATCTGAAGGTCATGTATACACGTTGAGGCACTTGACACTTTACTGACCGGCGATTGTTTCAGAATTTTTTAAACTTTTTAACCGATCTTTCAACGTTGCCAGGAATTTTTATTAAAAATTGTCAAGACGTCTTCAGAAACGTTATCTAATAAGTTTGTTACAAATTACAATGTAAAACTAGTTTTTTAAGCTTCATTCTGTTAAATGCAATTATTGAAAGTCCTATTAATTGGCTTTCGGTCGATAAAGTGTTAAAACCGGCGACCCGAATAACTTGGCTGCTGTCGGTGATAGGAAAAAATGTATCAGACCAAAATTATTTAGTATCGAGGAGTTGATCATGCGATGTTACTAGTTTTTTTTATAGGTATAGGCATCAAGGAGATACGAAGATCATCTCTGTTTTTCTAAATAGAACGATATATTTTTTTACGTACATTATGATAGAATATTTCAAGACGAATACAATGACCTATTGCAAAAGTCATTCGTGGTCTAGGTTAATCCAAATGCCCTGCTCATTCTGCACGGATAATTATTTAATTCCTCAACTTGACATTCAGAGATCAGTCGGATTGGTCGTGCAGGAAATCATAAATGACCCGCACGTTCTCCAGATTTAACACGTCTGGACTTCTATGTGTGGAGAGAATTAAAGCAGCAAATATACAATGGAATACCAACAACCAAAGAAGATGTAAAAGAAACTATAAGAACAGCTTGGCCGCGATAAACACGACTGAAATTCAACATGTCGTACATATCCACAACATATCCGTCGAGCAACGCTTCAGAGCATGCATCAATGTTCAAGGTCACCATTTTGAACGCCTGTATTAGTCGTGTATTACTGTTAGATAAATAAATCGACGGTGTTTGGTCGTTTCCTCAAAGTAAATTATTTTCCATCACAATTGGCTTAACCCAGACCACGAATCGCCTTTCCAATAGGTCGTTGCATTCGTCTTGAAATACTCTATCAGAATCTAAGTAAAAAGACATATCGTTCCATTTAAAGAAACAGAGATGACCAAGTTATTCGGGTGGTCGGTTTCAGGTATCTCACCCTGTATTATTCTCGCAGCCCTCGATGGGAAGTATTCGATTGTTATCAATTGTGGTCACTTTGAAATTTTATTTTCTTCCTTACCGTTTATGTATAGTGGCTCAAAATAAAACTCGGACACTGACATTTTTGGGCCTTACGAAGCGATTGGTAGGGTAAGATAAGAATATAAATGAAAAATAAATCTATTTTTAGTAAGCTTTATTCAAGGTTATATAAATTCACTAAAAACAAAAACAAAGTTTATTTACATTAAGTCATAAAGAACGAAGTTTACAAAGTAATTGAATTTAACCTCAAAATAAAACTCGGACAGTAGACAATTTTCTTGTAGATATGTACATATGTTTTATGCTATTTTTATTTGATATTAATATTTTGTTGGTAGTCTTTTATTTGCTCTTGCAGCTTTTAATCGATTCGGCATGGACCGTACTAGTTTTTGGCAATACGAAGGGTCAATATTTGCCCATTCCTCTTTTAATGCTTTCTTTAAATCTTTAGCATTAGAAATAATGTGGCTTTTCAATTTTTCTTCTAAGTACGCCCCTAGATGTTCGATTACATTCGAATCAGATGATTGAGCGGGAGTTTCGATTACACATGTGGACAATTATAAAGTAACCATAGACGAACATTATGAGCCCGATGCTTTGGATGATTGTCCTGGTAGAAACTGTAAGAATCTACAATACCTAACTTTTCCACACTATCCCTTAAATTGTTCTTCAAAATCTGTAGATATTTTGTCCGATCCATGATCCCGTCAATAATGTGGAGACTTCCTGGTCCAGCAGTTGACATGCATCCCCACCCCATTATTGAACCATCCCCATGTTTAACAGTAGGTCGTAAATTCTTTTCCTTGTACTCCTCATTAGGTTTCCTCCAAACATATTTTTGCCCTCGAATCGAAAAATGTTAAATTTACTCTCGCCTGTATGTAAAACTGTCCTCCAAAACGAAATATCTTTATTTTTGTACAATTTCGCGAATTGCAATCTTTTTTAACGATTTCTTTTACTCGCAAATGGTTTCTTCCTAGCAACTCTCCCATTAAAATTATTTTTTCTTAATATAATCCTGATTGTTTCTGAATTAGCTTCTTTTCCTAAATGTATTTTAGCTTCAGTAGCTAACATCGGGACACTTAATTGTGGATTTTTTTTAATTTGTCGTACGATCCAACGCTCCTCGGAT
>CM052093.1:3429390-3440665 GCA_028453745.1 Agapostemon virescens | reverse complement strand
GGCTAGTTTTCATGACTTTTAACATTTCCATTTTGTTTTGAATTATCGTGAATAATTTTTGTCTTTGCTTAATAAATTTTATTTGACCTTAAGTGTAACTTATTGAAAATAATTCTCTTTTCATTTCATTTGTTTTCTTATACCAATAATAACCTCAGAAAGTGAAAATATATAGGTGTCCGAGTTTTATTTTGAGCCGCTGTATTTCGTTCGCCACGTATATCAATTTTATCTAATTAAAAAAAAAGAGGTAGTTCTTTGTTAATACGTGCCACTTTTATAACCGTAAAAAATGTAAGCACGTGGAAACAAAGACAGTCGAATCACGATCAAAACTTTCATATAACACAGGGTTATCCAAAAGTATCTTCTAGGACGTTGAATGAGAATATCTATGAAACGTCATGTTTGTTTCTTGTCACTTTCTTTTATTTTTAACCCACAATGATAGACAATTTTAACAATGGAGTCGTATACGATCGAAGAACGCGTTAAAGTTATTCAAATTTCGTTTGAAAATCAGTGTTCAATAAAAAAATATCCATCGTAAATTACGTGATTTTTTCGACGTATATAATCGTCCATCAGAGCAAATAATTCGAAATTTTGTTAGAAAATTTGATGAAACTGGATCTGTTGGTAAAGCAAAATCTGTCAGACCAAAAACAGTTCGTTCGAATAAAGACATTATTGCTGTTCGTGAAAGTGTTGCCAATGACCCATCAACATTGAGCATTCTTATGGCAGTTTGTGACGAATTTTCCATAAAGATTTGCATTTGCTCGTTTCCAAAAATCAATTAACACAAGAAATTTCGCTGATCGGTTGTTGGAACAACGTTCGATCGATGCATGGTTTTCACGTATCATCTTCAGCGATAAAGCTCGTTTTACATTGGATGGACACATTGATAAGCAAAATTGTTGTATATGGGGAGATGAAAATTCAAGAGCCAATTCAAGAGTCATCCAAAAAATTTATTGTTTCGCGTGGATTTTGGCCGAAAGGCGTAATCGGCTCATTCTTTCTCGAAAACGAAGATTCGTGAATGAAGATGCAGTCACAATGAACAATTCATTGTGACCGTTCACAGTTCATTACCGACTATCACCGATAGCAGCCGAGTTATTCGGGTGGCCTATTTAAATTGCCTCACCCTGTACAGAAAAAAATTTGTTTAAAATGTTAATTCCTAAAACGTCGATTGTCAAATTATCGAAATCGGTAAGACCGTACCGTGCAACCGCTCGCCTCGACCAAGACATTGTAATACGATATACGGATCGTGATATTTTTCCGATTAACCCTTAGCACTCCAATGGCTCCTCTGAGGCGACACTGAAAATTGTCAGACTATTATTCAAAACAATTAGTACATTACAAATGTTTGTAATTAAGAAGTTAGTCAAAATTGAAGTGTTGCCGTAAGATTAACAGTAACAAATTTGATAAGCACGAAAGGAAATTAACCACCTGCAATAGAATTATTCTAGGACGGAAAAATGTTTCGAGTTAGGAATTAAAATTGCATAGAGTGCAAAGGGTTAAAACTACGCCACACGCGATGTAATTTGAATCGTATCTATACGTTTAACTGACTATAATAAATTTCGGGCGTGACCGCGACAAAGAATGAAAAGACGCATTTACCGATCTCGATGAAAGGGAAGTGTGTTGTAAAAGGACGATATTCAGAACAACTAATCGCTTTGAAAAAAATTGTCGCTCGGCCTTAATTTCCGAGATATCGAGGATGTAAACTATTGTTACAATTACAAAGAATGTCGTGTATACGTGCATCAGCGACACCATTGCGCGAGCTGGCGGTCGCCGCTCATTCACTGTTCTCTGTCCAACACGATTACGCGCCACCAAGGAACATGTACAACGGGTGAACTTTTTAGTTCGGACTAAGTATAGAACTTTCTAAACAGATCTAACCCAGACTTTTCAGAAAACGTACTTTCACAATTAATATAAAATACTGCCAACATTGGTACGAACCAGTTTGCACCACGAGAATGTTGTCGATCGAATGTAACAGAACATACACATACGTGCATACAATAGATAACACAGATACACGCATAATGTGAAAAATACGTACGACTCCTTCTCGTGATGCATATTGGTTGATACCAATGTTGACAATATCTTATATTAATTGCAAAGCTACGTTTTCGAAAGGTCTGAGTTAGGTTTTTTTGAAACTCTGATTACGTTCTACGCTTGATCCGCTTAAGGGGGAAATACACTTTAGAGCCCCTAAAAAATAGTGATTTTTAGGAATTTTTTTCTCAATAACTACAAAGCGAATCATTTTCAAACTTTCATGATATTATGTTCTATATTTAAATAATACAAAAAATTTTCTATTTTAATCATTAATGTATTTTTTTCGCAATATTTATGAATCTTCACAGCTCCGCGCCACGCGCATCGTCAGTTTGTGTACATCCTAGAGCCTCTGATTTTCATCTGAAACAGGAAAACAAAAGTTTCTTTTAATCCTTATAAAATTATCTCGTCGATGAACTAAAGAAATTCCAACAAAAAGTACAAAAATGCAAAAATTTTGAGCTTTATTGAAAAAGTTAAGCTAAAATTTCGAATTTATAATGTAAATTGAGAGGAAAAAATACAACTATTTAGGAATTTTTTTAGTTCATCGACGTCATTTTATCATTACCTAATGAAAAATCGCCTTAGGAGCTCAATTGGTCTAATAGATCGTTCGGTATTGTGTACACAAGATTCAGAAATATGATATTGAGAAAAACGCGTTTAAAGTTTTTCGACTGGTAGAGTAGTTAGTTATTGAACACTTACTTCTGGAGGAAACTAATCCGCTATACCTGGGCCATATAGTAAGCCTTCTGTGGCTTCAAAAAATTCATTTTGTTCTATTTGGTGCATCCTACGAGAAATTCGTGCCTCTTTTGTGCTGCTTTGTCTGCGGCGTTCCTGTCTCGTTATGCGCTGCCCGTCATACGTATCGGCAAAGAATTTGCATTGTTGCCCGATATTAATATTTAATACATTCATTATTTTTAATATAGCTAAGTAGCCCTCGTTAAAAATGCCAACCGCAATAAAGGCGGAGGTTTCGATAATTTTTTCTCCGGAATTTAGATGCTTTGGATTTAGGCGCCAAACCGTTGAATTGAAACTTCCATTGCAATTCTGTATGTGTCCACCTAGACACCTGGTTGATAAATCCTCCTTTGAAAGTTCTTCATACATCAGTGGACTAGGATGATTAAAATTATCTAATTCACCTTTCGCTTCAGCTTTGCGCCACTTGCACTTGACGCTTACCTGTTCGGCTAGCTGTATCTCCCAAAATACATAAAATTTTGCTCCGTAACTTTATACACTTATTCTAGACACATACTGGAATCAATTTCAAACAAACAAAAATCGAAAATTTTCATCTTATAAAGTGTATTCCCCCCCTTAAGGGAGGAAATCCAATTGAAAGCTAGAAATTTGGACATTTCTAATTAATAAGTAGAAATTTTTTGGACAGAAAGAAATGATGGTAAATTTTTGAAATTATAGATTTCTTAATATCTATATTAAGGTACAAAAACATATTTTTTTAAATCTATAATGTTTTACAGTGGGCGTCTTATCGATACCATATTCCAACAGATCCGCGCAAGAGGTGGAAATCGGCGTGACATGTAGCGCCCGTTATATTCTATTGAAATATTAGAAACAGAATATTAGAACTTATTACTTGTATACCCTTAGTCTCTAATTGTACCGAAATACAAATTAAAAAATTGAAAATTGGAAAATTTATGTATGAGTTTGGAAAAAATATTTATTTTTTAGAGGTTTTCTTGCGTACTTTTTTTATATTTTTTACAATAAAAAAGTATTTTCTAGAAAGAAATAGGGTATAGCGACAATGTGATAGTGTTGTAAAATTGCGATAAAAATTTCAGTAAAATTGGTAGAATCGTTTTTGAGTTACATTTCTTGCCAATTTAAAAAATCATTTTTCAAGAAAAGCACGTTTAAAGTTTTGATACATAAAACTGTATAATATTTACAACTTAACGGTTAATTAGCAATTAACCGTCTAGGGCCATATAATAGCTTTTCGAATGTCCTTGGAGGTTAAAAGGTCGCGGTCGTCCTCGACGAACCAGCCGACGCTCGTTCATTTTGTCAGCGTATCCTTTACACTGGCTTCCCATTGTTAGCTGCAGTTCCGCCATAAGTTGTAAAAGTGCAAAACGTGACCCTCGTTAAATACTATAGCAGCAATTAAAGCGGCTATTTCTACAATGTTTGAACCAGAATTTAGGTGCTTAGGAGCGAATCACCAGATTGTCAAATTGAAACTTTCGTTCGCATTCTGGCTGTGACCGTCTAAACACCTTTTCAGTACATCTTCCTTTAACAAGTCCTCAAAAATAGGCATAATGTATTCTTGAATTTCCGAGTCGAGGGGTTCGGGATGTTCAAATGAATATTCTCCAGTCGCTTTATTTTTCTGCTACTTGCACCAGCTGTTTTCGCTCCGCGGACATTAATTATATTGTGGATTTTGATTTGTGAGGCGTGTCACGCTTGGAAGCTTCAAAATTGCTTCGAATTTCTTTTTCAAATTTTGGGATTATATTCTTGACATGTTAAACTAACAATTTGCAGAAAGAAATATGCATTTTTTGAAAGTTCTAATTGGATTTTCCTGTTAAACACAAACACACATGGCGGTACGCCGTCTCGGACGCATGGGTATTATATGCAAGATTCGTGTAACAGTAGCAGTGTTAATAGTAACAGCAGTTTTTCCTCGAATGTATTAGAAACTATTCGTTTCCACTAATAAGATTCTACGCTTGATACGAACTAAAAAGTTTACCCGATACATACAGTGAGTCACGAATGTATTCGAAAGCTCTGAAATTAAAAGTTTGATGCGTAAAAAATGCGAGTTACATTAACAATTACAAAATATATTTATTCATGTAATAACATACAAGTAGCACGGTTATATATGTTAAATTGGAAGTGTTTTCAGTAACGTTAATAATACTTATGAAAGATTTGTTGTCAATATCAGCTAAACAGACGCCACAAAAGTATTCGAACGATTAAACGAGTAATTTATTGTTAACGTAAAAGTATAGTTTCATTATTTTGTCGGTTCACCATTAGCACTTATTACGGTTTGTAAACGTCGTTGCATACTGTCAACCAAATTTTCAATCATTTCTTTTTATATATTATTCCAAACATCTAAAATTTTTATTTTTAATCCTTCCTTGGAATTAATATTATATTTACTAAGTTGTCTGCCAATTTCTGCCCATAAGTGTTCAATGGGGTTAATACCGGACTTTGTACAGGTGTTTCTAAAATGTGGAGTAATTATAAATGATCCATTGTTTAACAATGTGCGGGGTATGTTTAGGATCATTGTCCTGCTGAAAATGAAAATTACCAACTGGTCCTAATTTTTCCGCACTTTGCTTTAAATTATCTTATAATATCTGCATATATTTATATGTATCTAATATTCCATCAATAACGACAAGGTTTCCAACACTGCCGGCCGCCATATACCCCCACGCCCCATTATGAATCCACTTCCATGTTTCACGGTTGGACGTAGATTTTTAAGGTCCATCTCTCTGCTTGGTTTTCTCTAAATTTTATGATATCCATCGGAGCCAAATATGTTAAATTTGCTTTCGTCCAAAAAAATAATGCGTTTCCAAAAGTCCTTGTCCTTACTCGCATACTTTTTAGCAGCCTTTCCTGCTTGTTGATTTTGCTAATGAATGGTTTCTTTCGGGGAATACGACCATGAAAATTCTTTTCACGGAGGATCCTTCGACAAAGTTCAGGATGAACTTGTTTCCCAAAGCTATCAGTGACTAGTCTAGCAAGTTTTGGGGCCGAAATTGTTGGGTCCTTTTTTATTTCACGCACAATTACATTCTCTTTTCGTTAATTTCTTGGGTCGATCAGAACGGACTTTATCTCGAAGAACTCCAACTGTTTTTAATTTTTTTACAATGTAGCGAATAGTAGATTTACTTCTTCCTAATAACTTTACTATTTCGCCATAGCTCTTGCCTTCATTGTGTCACTTCATTGTCAGTTTTCTATCAGTAACGCTAGTTTCGGACTTTTTTACACACATTATTAACACAAATCTACACTTTTGTTAAGACTTGCTGTACCGAACAGGGTAAGCGTGTAACATCAATTGAAGGAACCAATATTTATAATTCGTCGAATTCAACGATTGTTTTGTTTAGAAGTTTTGTCGTTCGCATACTTTTATGGCGTCTGTTTAGCCAATGTCGGCGACAAATCTTTCATAAGTATTATTAACGTTGTCAAAGACACTTCCAATTTAACATGTATAACCGTGATGGTTGTATATTACTATAGGAATAAAAATATTTTACAATTGTTAATGAGCGTCACATTTATTACGCGTCAAACTTTTTATTTAAGAGCGTTTGACTACTTTCGTGTCTCTCCGAATATATGTATACTCTTTACTGGTGCATCACAGTACTGGAAGGAAAACAGTGGACGTATTAGACAGAATTCGATGCAGTAGTGCAGCAATAGCGTTTCCTCGATATCTCGCAAACTAAGACCGACCGTTGATTTTTTCAAAGGGAAAAGTTGTTCAGAATATCGTCCTATGTAACATGTTTCACTTTCATCGAGATCGGTAAGTGCGCCCGTTAACGACAATTTCACCAATCAACATACTACTTGTAAATCTACTTCATTTTTCATTATGTTAATAAGAAACTTTTACCGACAGATTTGTTAAATTTACTTAATTAGCATAATATAGCATAATTCGGTGCATATTTACACGTCTAACTAGCGATAATAAATGTTTAACACTTTGCGGTCGTATTAAGTTATAGGTGTTTGTTTCAGAATTAATTTTCGTTTATCGAACAGTAATACATAATATGCAAGATTATGAAGAAAACACAAAATTTATTAATTCTTTTTTAAACTTTGGATATTTGTAACAAAATAACATGTTTTAATTTTGTGTAAAAATTATATTTTCTAGTTTTCCATCGTGTGATATCTTTCAAAACAGTCTCCGCAAGCATTTATACCGCTATTCTCATTTTCATAATTTTCTTCTACTTCGCTATCGCTTGGAAATTTTTAATTGCATCATTCATCGTTTCACTGGATCTATGTCGCAATCGGAATCACTGATAAAACAACCGTTATCTCTTTCTATACCAAAGTCAGTGTTCGAAAAGTCAAAATAAAATTCGTCATTGCTACTTTCAATTTCACGGTACACTTCTTTCGGTAACTATCTTTTTGTCATTTTAGTCAAGTATTATTTTGAAAATATTTTAAGAAGCAAAAATGCCTAATTACTCTTAATGATATTAATAATTATATTACAATAATTAATATTATAATATATTACATAATTACACGAAATAATATTTAACACAAGTTGTAAAATATTATTTCGAATTCTACGTATCTCTGAAGTTTTACGACATAAAATAACATAATATCAGTATGGTTCTTTGTTGTGGTGACAGACGTACGACTGGAACGGGATAGAAGTTTCGGTGGCTGAGTGTAGACACGCGACCGCAAAAGGTTAAAGTAGAAATATGTAGGACTTGGCCGAGAAAACGACAGAATTGTTCACGGGAATATTTAACAGAGTTTATTGTAAACTGGAAGATTTATACGGTGACAAGGAAGAAGTTGTTGCCGAAGTTCTATTACGACTTGTTGCTAAACGTGACTCTTGCTAAATTCCAACCGGTTGCTTCATGGATCGGAGAAGCTCCGTTTCCAAAATTGTGCATCTATTTCTAGTTTGCTGTTTTTTCCTAGTTGGTGGATGCGAGGTTTGCAGGTTGGGGTTATCTCAGAGACGTGCCCGAAAATAAAACCTGTCCCGAGTCGTGCTCGGGTTTCACCGCCGCTGGCCCCTTGTAACTTTTCCCAAATTCAAGATTTTGGTGATTCCTGCCACAATTGTTTACTGTAAACTCAAACCGCCGATCGTTCGTCGACCGGTTTGCTTACTATCGGTTTTGGTCTTCGACGAACCGCAATGGCTCGCCCCTTTCGTAAATTTCCCAGAAAATGCCTATAAATGTACATAGGCAAATATATTTCATAAAATAGTTTCACAGTTGCTATTTTAACACAGCACATTTCGAGCATTGTGGACAACTGACGGTGCGTTACCAATTGTCGAAGTCGCGCGCTCAGATTTACTGACGCAAGTACATCACACAGCTCCTTTTAATGTAAATAGTACATTAGCCGTTTGAGTGCCACGCGTTTTTGCTGTTTTCCCGTCCAAAAGTGCCAAGGAGCGCTTTTTTGCTTGTCTTATTCCCTCTCCAAAAGTGCCAAGCGGCGCGATAGCGCTTGTCTTATTTGTACATTTTAATGATATTTGCATCCGATTGTTCGACTGAAATTAAAATTTGTTCGTTTACCAATTGTCTCATTCTTTTACTTTTACCTAAAATGGAATGGTAACCGTAAAGTCGCGCAACGACGAAAACCGAGCGTGTTGCAGTTATCGGTTTCGTAGGCTAGAACGCTGGCGCTGTTCGAGCGACACAAAAGAAGCGCAAAATCGCTCCTTGGCACTCAAACAATTAAAATACTATAAGAATATGTCCAATCACTTTGCAAACTGCAATAAATGTGAAAAAGACAAGAATCACGTTACCTAACACATACAAGAAGCGCTATTGCTCCGATTGGGATTCATCGATATAAAATAAAAAAAGCGCTATCGCGCCGCTTGGTATATCTCGATATAAAATAAAACAAGCGCCATCGCGCTGCTTAGGTCTTTTCGTACTCATTTAAAGAAAGCGCGGTTGCGCTGTTTGGGACTCTACGACAGTGTTTTTTCCATACCCGCAGGACTCAAACGGTTAATATTGGATAGTCGGAAAAGTATTAAGAGATTTTTGTCATTTTTTGATTAACACGTTGAGCGCCACGCGAATTCGTAAGGAAATCCCCGTCAGGCCACGCGCGCTGCTTAGTATTGCGGTATAGCAATGTGAAGCGCACTACTAACAGATTGAAATTTATTCGATACAGATGTGTAAATATATTAGGACTTAATGTAAAATGTCTTAATGTAATCTCGTAATAAATAAAAATTCAGTAAATTTTAAATAAATTTTCATTATTTAAATATCATATTTTACACTGTCAGCCATCGGTGGTTGACACGGCCTAAACGGAAAGTTCAATATCAGCCACTGATGGCTGACATGGCACTCAACGTGTTAAAGAACCATACTGACCTTGTATCGAATCCACAAGATTCGGAGATACGTAGAATTCGAAATAAGATTTTACAAATTGCGTTTAAGCGTAATTAGGCATTCTTAAAGTATCCCTAAAATGATATTCTAAAATGGCAGAAAAGAAGTTGAATTGAAAGTGGCGATAACGAATTTTATTTTGACTCTTTGAACACTGATTTTGATATAGAAAGTGAAAACGGTCTGGGTTAGGTTTTGATTTTGGAGAGTACTGTAAAAGATATCGCACTACATGTTACGTGTTACATATATCTAAAGTTTAAAGAAAATTAATGAATTGTGGGTTTCATTCATAATCTTGCATATTATGTATTACTGTTCGTCCGACGAAAATTAATTCCGACCAGCATCACACTTATCTATAAACTTAATACGACCGCAAAGTGTTAATAGCATGTATGCTCAAAATTCTAATGTAAAAGATACAGTAGTTTTTCTGAAAAAAATTCGGAACCGTTTGCGCGAAAGCGGTTTGGAAAGCCCAAATACTCCTTTAACCTTGATCGTTTTTATTTAACTGATTTAACGTTGCAACCCCCCTCCACACCTGTTTTCAGTAAGCGACATGTGCCGTTCTATCCGCTTTGGCATGCTAAACACGAAATGTAACTGTAATTTTTGGCGCGAATGAATAGTTTCCAAGATATTCGTGAAAAAACGGCTACTACCACTACAAGAATCACACGCAAACTTTTACGTCCGTGACCGCGTTCCACAGTGTGTATACAGGGGAGGGGGCTTTTATTTTTGCAGAATATTTTTTGTCCTCCCTTTCCCCCTTCAGCCCGGATTGTTTCAAATAACAAAAAAAAATTCTAGGTCCTTAAAAATTAAAAGAATTAAGTAAATGCTCATAAACGCGTCTTTTTTAGAATATTTTCTGCATTATTCACTTTATCGAAAAACATATTCTAGAAAATTTGTAGATCTAGACAAGCTGCGTTGTTACGGTCTATTAATTTTTTTTGTGTAGAATAAAGATTGTCGAAAAATTTGAGAAAATATCAGAACAAAATCAAGAATTTTTCTGTGAAATTTGAAAAGTTTGTTTTTATTATTGTTTATTTTTTGTTTTTTTTTAATTGTACAGTATCTACGAAAAAGTTGCGTATATTTTCTTGATTAGGAATCAAACAAATGTTCAAGTTCCACTTCTTTGAGGGTAAAGAGCTTATAACACTTTAACTGCCAGAACGACAACATGAAAAATTCCACAAAGTAATTTATTTGATGAAACAACAATTTAAAATTTTAAATGTACGACACATAGTTATCCTTCGATCTTCTCGTATTGTCCAGATTTCAACTAAATGTAGTGCAACGATTATATTAATGTACAAATTTATTTTTAAATATGGACAAATTACTCTGTCACCCATATGTGGGTGACATGGCAGTAAAAGTGATAAAGAGATGCATATTTCGATCAAGTTCAAACTGCGCATAAAGTTTTCTCTTTTATTAATTGAAACAATCCCTGGGCTCCACAAAAGAATCAAATATCGAAAGTAAGAGTTACCCTAGTATACAACACAGACTATCCAGTTTTTTACTCCCTCCCTGCGGCGATCAACGAGCAACTTGTACAAGCTGTCTCGCTTGATTCTGACATCTTGATTTTCTCGCTTGTGCTCGCATCGAAAAGTGTGTTTTTCAGAGGCACTTGAAATGGTATCGAACGAATCGTATTTTCGTGGTATTAGTTTTTTTGCCCGTGACCGCGTAAAGCTTACGCGAAGGTCAACTTTGTTTTTTTAAATCAAACGATAAAAATGAAGTGTCAAACTACTTATCTCGAAAAATTAACCCTTTGCGATCGAAGCTATGTTAATTCCAAAATTAAGACATTTCTTTCTAGGTTATGCATTCAACGTTAAATCTGTTTTCTTGTTCAATGGTTGAATTTTTAGGAATTTATAAAATACAGACGA
>CM052093.1:3373167-3412663 GCA_028453745.1 Agapostemon virescens | reverse complement strand
CAGAAGAGAGAGAGAGAGAGAGAGAGAGAGAGAGAGAGAGAGAGAGAGAGAGAGAGAAGGAGAGAGAAAGAAAGAAAATACGTAATGTGAAAGGTAACGAGTAATTCACAAAGCAGGGCTGTAAATACAACCAGTTTACCGTGCACAAGAAGGAATAAGACTGTCGTGCAAATATGAAGTGAATCTATTTATTCCATTTATTCTAGACGATCGAGACACAGAAAGAGAGTGTATATGTTAATCTATGACATTCGACTAATATTTGAACAGAAATGCTATGATACGTTGTACGAGACAAATGTAAAATTGTACATTAACATTAGTTGTACATTAACGATTTACGTAATTGGTTGGTCGATGTTTCATATTTTCGAAAGGGATAATGTTCTACTGCTATATATTGACTGTAAATTAATCCGGAAAGGTACACTTACGTTTTTAAAAATGGCAAAGAAGAATACCGATTCATTATGGATAAATTTTTGATAGTATTGTCATATGAATACACAAATATCAGTTTGCATATCGTAAAGATAAAAAGTATCATCATATGCGATTAACGATTCAAATTCTCTGCATTTAACTTTCGGTATTTCGCGAAAGGAAAGCATTTCTAGAACTAACTATGATATTTTTATAATTCTGATAAGTTAGTGTAACTTATTTTGTATAATATTTAGTCCATTTTATTTACTAAACCGATGATCCTTTTGCAAGAAGACTTTGCAATCTTCTTCTTTGTGTTGATCGTGATTGACAAATGTTTGTATTATCATAAGTTGCACGACGAAAGTACAGCAAAAGAAAGCAGTTTTTTCGGGGTTGAGCCAAATCTGATTTACCGGTCGATCTCCAACACACTCAAAATTGTTTAAACAAATGATGTATGTATACAAAGAAAAGAATACTTTTTATTGTAAGTATCATTACTAAAGGCAGTGGGTATAGCTGTACAAGAAATATAATTATTATTTTATTATCATATTATTATAGCTATTATTATTATCATAATCAGTATGGATAGTCTATAAGTCATTTTCATTGTTACTTACATAAATATTGGAGAAAAAATGCTAAAATAAAACATACATTTAATATAAACAAATTTCTCTTGATTAACCAATTATAAGAATTATTTTCTTTTTTGTATTATATACTCGTACACTTTTAATTTGTATAATTATTAATCGCGGAGTGTTACTAAAAACTAAGATGCACTTATTAATTAATATATTATTTTAGACAAACGAATGAACTAATAACTTGTACAGGGAGAATTAATCAACACTTTTAACAACATAATTTGTACATTCATAAAATTCAATATAAAACATTATATACCATTACATGCTAAATTTTTAATTTGATCAATAAAATTATTTACAAAAAAAAACATATTTTCCATTACAATAATTCGGCATATTCGTACGTATATTTCTGCGTAATTATTGTAATAGGCAATCAACGTTAATTGTTAATTACAACAAAAAAAAACACCTAATACAAAAGAATAGGAATATATTGCTCGTTATAAGTTCTGTGTTACAGTGGTACTTCTTTTTCCTTCAGCTGACAGGTGCTCCCCGATATTCCCAGAGAATGTACAGTGGTTCAAACAAGTATTTGTATACTTTTCTTGGTTTTTAATTTTCTAAAAAAGCAAAATGTAAATGTAGTGTATAATAGTTATTGCTTTGTTATCCATAGAATCAATTTACGTATTATTAGAAACGAGAGCATAATTTATCATTCAAAAATAATACAAAAAGAAAGAAACATTTCACAATCAACAGAATATTCGTACACTGCTGATTTATGAAATAAATTTAAGCGCGTCAAGTTATAACAGAAGCAACAAAAAATTGAACTGTGAGCATTAGTATGATTTTCAGTTATATCACATAATATGTATCTAATTTAGAAAGAATGTTAGCATTGCGATTACATTTCTCACGTCTATGTCTTCATGTAATTCTCTGATTTATATATGTATGCATAGAAGTATTATTATCATCGATATACTACAAACGTCTGACCGTATTGTTGCATACACCAGCAGAGAAAAAACAGTTGGAATGTTTGAAAGTAGATATACACATCGAAGCCAACAAATTTTTAGGAAATAAACTGGGAAATAGTAATAATTTTGTTCTTATAATTGGAGTGCTTATATTATGACACCATATACAATTATAAATATATAATTTCTTTCATTTTGGACTATTTTTGAGCAGTAAATTACTAACGTTTCTAATTGTACATACTATTTCTATTAACAACGAAGCAATCGTACATTAATACAATGTACGTATGTAGCATAACTGCAAGAAGTTATATGCAAAAAAGTTGGGTATAAAAATCGTTTTTTGATCCATTGTATTTTCAACATCTCCCAATTTGAGCGTAACAATTGTTCAAGTACTGTGCTAGAGAAAAAAAAATAACAGGTCGGCGGGAACGATTCGAAGTTAAAGCCCCGGCAGATTCGGGCATTTTCGTCGGCGCGGTCGGCGAAGAGAGCCGGAAGAGAGAAAAAATAGTTAAGAGGCTGGCACAGTAGAGGGCGGACTGATGGGGTGGGGGCGCCGACTTGAGGGACAGGTGTCAACGGTACATACATAGAGCGGGGGATCTTTTTTCGGAAGTTCTCGGTTCCGTGAAAATCCTGGCCAGGCGAGCGCGGGCTGCTAAGTACTAGATGGTAAGTTGATTCATTGACGAATTTGCGAGATCGACGAATCCGTAGTCCGTTGTGTTCAGCGCGTAGTATAGCACGGCCATTTTCTGCTGAATTTCGTGCGAATTCGGCCCCCGCGTATCGACTAGGTGCTGAGAGGGGAAAGTCTCGGGATCTCTCCCCTCGCGCTTCATCCCACTGCGCGTACGCTACCCATCCCTCTGATCAGATCACCCCCCCCCCCCCCTTCTCTCTGCGTCCTTCTTTCTCTTTCTCTCTCTCTCTCTCTCTCTCTCTCTCTCTGCCTTCCCCCATTCTCTCCATTTCCCGTTCTTCGCGCTGCCGTCCCTCTACGGTCACCCTTCCCCCGCATCGCGACAATCCTGGCCGCGTACAATGTTCGTTTTTTAACGTCTTTTTTGCGTGTTCTGCCCCTCTCTATAGCTGTCTAAACTGTTCGAGATCCTCGTTATACGAATACGGATAGGTATACAGTTGTACATTGTGATTCCTGTCTCGAATTAGCCGTGCGGTTTCGAGGAATAAAGACCGACTGTTTCTCGTCTCGCGTCTCGCGTCTCGCGTGTATACCTTCATCGTGACAGACGAAGACGGTCGACGTAGCGTCGGCGGCCGCGACGGTGTGCTATTCGGGCTTCTGTCGTGCTCCTGTCGTGCTTATCTCGTGCTGCAAAAATCTGCCCCTACGCTTCCTCACTGTTTTACCTCTCGGAGACCCCCCTCCGAGGAAAGGATTCGCTTCCACGGCGAAGAAACATGGGGAGAGGGACGTCGCTGTGAGTAAATACATACTCGGGCGTCATTCGAGTAAGACGCGCCAGATATTTTGACGCGACGTACCACAAATATCGTGGCGTGCGAATGTCCGCGGAATTGATTGTTCGTTACCCAGGATGTTGCTAACAATTTTTCGATATATCTTCGAGCTCTCGTTTTGGACAATACGGCGATCTTTGTCTGAGCGGTGGCGATGTACCTTTTGAGCACATGTTACCGGCTGACATTTACAATTTGTTCGACCGCTGTTTGCGTATATCGTATCAGTATCGTAATAATAATAATTAATCGTGCTTGAAACTTGTCGGCAAAATGGTAAAAGACGTTGGTTAATGAACAGACTATCGGTTGGAGAAATACCCTATAAACTTGCTATTGTTGAAGTGCCGTTCGCCATGTGTGATTATGTCAATTCTGATTCTCTATGACCTTCCAGATATTTGATTGACGGTTTGCAATGAATTTCCCGCCGTTCGGAGGCCACTTTCCCGGTACTATTCCGAGTATCCATCAGTTCGCGACCGACGGCTCCGGCGGTGCGGGCGGACGCTACGCCAATCATTTTCCCAACCAGCCTCCTATCGGAGTGCCGGTTATGGGAAAGTACCGTCCTGAGAGCAACGGTGTACAATCTGCTCAGTCACAAGTAATGATGAACAATAAGGCTAGCTATCCTAATAGCAATGTTCATCATTATCCGAATGTGCCATACTCTCAAGCTCAACCTGTTCAACAGCGGCCCTCGAATTCGCCTGGAATGCAGGAGAAGCGTTCTTATCATCAGGTAAATGGTTTTCTTATGAGATTGCTTTCGAACGTTTACCGTGCATAGACTTTATGATGATCGAAACTTTTCAGCAAGCGACCGAAACCATAAATCAACAAGACGTTTGCAATCTTCTACAGGATAAGGATAAAAATAAGGACAAAAAGACAGACGAGCAACAGCGCAATGGAGAAAATACGACTAACGGAAACCAGCAAGATTACACGATGCATCAACATCACCAGCAACACGCTCACACTCAAACTCCTGCAACTATGCCTGCCACGTGGCAATCTCTGGCCACTCCTGGTTCCACCGTGGCAGATTACCTCAGTCACTTGCCAGCTAGTACTTTACCTTTAAGTTTACATCATTTTTTAAAGTACTCTGCGGAAAGTATTAAGAAAGAATCGGAGATGGCTCAAACAACTTCGGTAGCTGTAGCGACGACGACAACACCTAATATAATGATGTCTCCAAATAATAAAAAGAAAAAAAAGAAGAAGGCCCCCAAGGAGAAAAAACCGCGTCCAAAACCCGGTGAAATTCGTTTAACTACAGCTTTAGATGGCTCTACGTTGTATTGCTGTCCAGAATGTCACATGGCTTACCCTGAACGTGAATTGTTAGAGCAACATTTACTAGGCCATACCTTAGAACGAAGATTTGTTTGCGATATTTGTGGTGCAGGTTTAAAAAGAAAAGATCATCTTACACGTCACAAACAGAGTCATAATCCGGAACGGCCGTACGTTTGTACCGTTTGTTTAAAAGCATTTAAAAGGAAAGAACAATTGACGCTACATTTTGTTATACATTCTGGAGAAAAGCGTCATGTATGCACAGAATGTGGAAAAGGATTCTATCGTAAGGATCATTTAAGAAAACACACCAGAAGTCACATTGCTAGGAGAGTGAAAGCTGAGCTTAGCCAAAATGCTGGTAAGTTTGACAATCGTCTTGCTTTCTATCCATATCCAAACGATAGCTTGAAAACATATTTTATGTGCGTAATGTTTGTTTACTAGGTACACAGCAAAGTCAACAACAGAACAATGTATCGAACATGCAGACAACCGCTGTTACAGCATCGTCTGTTCTTTCTGGCGGGCACCCAGGTCCTCTCCTGTCCTGAGCCCCGCCACCAGGGAACTTCCAGGTTCCCCATCCAAATAATATACTTCATACACACACTTCTCATCATTCGCTACATCATCATCATTTGACAACAGTTAATGTGGCGCATCAATCGAGCGTCACACCACTTGCTACGTCCAGCCATTATCAAACGCACGAGCTCAGTTTCTTAGGACATGTTAAAGATTTCTGAGATCAGGGGAAGACCTCAGTCAAGAGGTAACACTGAAAAATTATACGAGCGTTACTCTAGCAGTGAATCCTTGACTGCTTTTCATGATTTTGGGCTTCAATGAGTTCTCCACAAGTATGATAATTATTCGTAATGCCGCTGACTCTCTATGTCCTAGTACAATATTACAAAAACTGTGTCGTTTTACATGAGTTTCTCAACCGTTCACGCGCGCACGCACACACACGTACGCACACACACACATACACACATATGCACCTGCGCGTGTACGTTCACACATATGTACATGTAAATGATAAAAAAGCAGGAAATGGCATAGAGAGTGTTTTCATGCACATGTGAAAGAGAAACTATAATTTTCTCTAAAAACATTAGAATAGAGAGCCTGATATAAAAGTCTTGCCATACTGTATTTACGTATGAAAAACAAAACATATTTTTATGATGGCTTGGTGTTAAAATACACAGAAGCTAAGTAAGCTACGGAAGCTTAACAACAAAAAACAAAAAGATATTACGCAAGATATTTTACACATTTCTTTTTATTGCATCGTAACGATTCACTATTATATTGTTCAGGTTTCAGTAAGTTTATTTTTTTATTGTTTATTTTTAAACCGTTGTATGCAAGTATCATTATTCATTTTTATAAACTTCGCGAAGGGAGACCTGTACATAAAGATGCGAACAACATCCCACCGATTAATAAGTGATATCTTTCGGTTCTTTCCTAAGTTAAATGTTTTCAAAAATTTTATTTATGTGGTTACTTGGAAAGAACGACTCGAGAGTAATCTGCAATTTACGTTTTTGATTGAATGAAATTTCTTTGCTGTGGCAAACCATTGGAAAAGATGGCTAAAAATGTGGCAATATTTTAATCGATAAAAAAATATGTTTTTATTTCGCGTTGTCTAACATTATTTCGCTAATACTATACAAAGTTGACAGTATTTTATATTTTACGATACAGTTCCAAAATTTTGCTTGTACGTTTTACATTTACACATATAAGTACGTATAAATATATTCATATATATTTATATACACATATATTTTTACGATCTCACAAGAATCGTAATATAAAAGAAATCTTTTACAGCGTAAGATCATTACGAGTTTACGTAGTTTTTTTTATATATCGTTTTTTACATTGTTTTTATACATATTTTTTCGTTAAATCTTTTTAACCTTCGTTGAGCACTGATTTCGTTAATAAGGTTTTCGCTTGTGAGCGAAACACTCGATACTTGTTTATTTTTTCCCGTATTGTACGTATCTACACACGAGCTGCCTTGTTCAAGCAGTCGCCATTAAAAATACTAGTTTCTTTTCCACGTATTTAATCACACATGGAAAAATATCCTCGCGGACTGTGATCGTTTCGGACAAAATCACACTTGTCTGACCATCCTTTTTTTTCTTATTTCTTAACTCTTTATTAATTACGTACTATTTAGTATTATTTATCGTGCCATTTCTTTTTGAGCTCCTTTCGCCGATACCACTTCTTGCCATAAGTGACATAGGTAAACACTCGATCGAAAGATTATCTACGGTCTTATTTTTTAATTGTTATATGCAACAACAACAACAACAACAATATAACGTTGAATATATACGACATATATTCGCGTGATATAAATTAAAGGAGTAAATAAAGCAAAACATAATTAAACGTAGTTAGGAATGTGATGCGCAAATACTAGAGGGAGAAAAAGACAAAGTAAGAGAAAGCAAAGAAAAAAAAGAAGAAATAAAATTCTTCATATTTGTTGGGAGAACGACGCGTTCCAGAGATCCACTGCTATTTATTACAAAAATAGATAAAGTATTTTGTAATGATGAAAAATAATAACATAGAAAATATATAGAAATCTATTGCCGATATATTTTTCATTACTAGTCGAAGTGTGAATGTATAGCGTGTTCGTCACAATGGTGTATCAATTGTTTTAGGAACTTGTGATAATTTCATAAAATATAGTATCGTAAACAATTTCAACTTACGTGTACATTTTCAACTACAAACAAGTTGTAAAGACAAAATGCTGAGAATAATTGTTTTGAACAAGTTATGATCTATAAATGGCATTGAAATTAATATCTTTAATTTTTCAATAACTTTAATATCCACATGTAATAATTATATGTACCTACATTTGTATGTTACGATTATGTGTTTATTTTAATTGAAAATCGTTTACACGAGTTATATTTTTTGAAAAAAATTTATCAATTTGACTCTAACTTAGAAATGTGACTATCGATGATCGATAAATTATGAATATCTATATTAAAATTTGTTTATTTTTATTAACGTTTATCACAATAACGTTTACTGAAAGAAGTTTACCTATTTTGTTAAAGATAATCTTTTGCTTGACGCACATGCCAGCCGTTGAGTAGTACATTGGTGTATATGGTAAAACGTAATTTAATACATAAATACGATGTCGAGCAAAATATCTCCGATATACAATATTTTAACAATGGCTAAACAAATGGATGAACAAACTTTGAAAAGAAGTACAAAATATAAAATCACAAGCACCGGTTGCAGTTTTGTATCGATAAAATTGGAATTATAAATTACAATTTTTAAAAAATATATTTTTATATATATTATCTTATATAATTTAAAATTTATTGTCTTGCAATAAGTTTAAATGAAAATAAATAGATTTTGACTAATAATACGCTGCAATCTAGTCGAGAGGCGCTTTTATTTTGGATTCCATTATAGGAATTCAAATTGTTTTAAACATTTGCTAAACAAAAATACGTAGGGCATATTGTTCTTACAAACTTAAGTGTTTTTTTTTTTTAATGAAATTGATAATACAATTTTTATCGAATTATCATAAACACCTAAAACGCTGTTACGACGATCACCCTGTATGCACATGTTTTTCCCACTCAAACTGATTCCACAGTTGTTTGCTCTAACCTGTTAACAATAGTTTCGAGTTTTAATACTAGTCTTCTTCCATAGAAAGTTCGTTATGTAACTCTTCCGCATCATGTTTCTAGCGTCATACGTTCTAGCAAGTAATATGAAAAATTCAGGATCCGCCAGACCTCAAGTATAAGGATGTACTAAAAATATATTATATATATTATATAAATATATATATATACATAAAAAATATATATATAAAAAATGAGCTGTACTATTATATAAAAAAAATACTCCACCGCCATGTACTTGTAATCGTGAAAAGAGAGAGAATGTGTGTGGGGGAGGGGGTGGGGGTGGGAAAGAAAGGGAGGGGGAGAGAGAGTACACCTTAGATTATACGTTTAGCGAATAAGTTTGTATACAAGAAAAAAAAAACAAATTACTATGAAAGGGCGAAAAGGATAAAGAAGCGAGTGTTGGGTGGAGAGGAATGAGTTGAGTGTAGATGCATGCGTGTCTCTGTATGTCCGTGTGAGTGAGTGTACGCGCACGCGTATATAAAGCGAGCGACAAGGAAAAAGGAAAATAGTTTGCAAGAGAGAGAGAGAGAGAGAGAGCCTGTAAGAAATTACAAAAAGGAGTAGCTGCATGTATCGTAACAGAAACGTGTATCAAAGTTTCTGAAACATGGAAATGGACTATGCGATAAGATTATTGACAAATAGCTTTACAATTTATAAGAAACGGAAAGAAGAAAGAAAGAAAGAAAGCGGGCGAGCGAGAGACTATGAAAGATTTTTTCGAAAGTCGGCTTACGATTTTTTGAGTGATGAAACAAATGAGAGGCTCAAGAAGCGGTCTATTTTGAAGGTTAGCCAAGAGAATCTGATGATGTTCCCACTTTCGACGAAGCGGATAGTTTAGTACGCTCCTTTGGCATGAATTAAGCAGAACCGTCCGTTTCGTCGAGATGTGCTGGCGTATAGTTGGTGTTCCTACAGAATAAAAAAAAAATGGGAAAAAAGAAAGAAGGGAAGAGAAATTGGAGGAATAAACAGTTGAACGCGTCTCTAAAGAAGGAAGAAAAACAATTCTCCGGTGCCTTGGCATAGCGCTGGACTGTTTCCGCACCCGCACATGTTATTCCAACCTAAATCGAGTCTAAGGAATGGCCCCGTGCATAGCTCTTTCCGGGACACCCTGTATGCTCCGTTCCTTCTTCCGTCTCCCGTTCCCGGGAACTTTTTCGTCTTGTTTCGCCATACCAGCTATTTTTTGCGCCATAAAACGAGCGAAAGGACTAAACAAAAAGCGGATCGACGGGCGACGGAGAGATGAACAAAATGAAATATTTTTTAATAATGCGAAAATGATCGAGAGAAAACTGTTTTTATGCAACGCTCTTTTTTTTCCGTGGCAATGGGGAGGGAGGACGAGGAAGGTCTGTCAATGTAGAGGATAAACCAAACAAGTTCATCGACTGACGTCAGTCGACTTTTGTATCATCCTCTTTGTTAATTTCAATCGACGCCGTAATTTCTGTGGAAATCGTTCCATCGATGGAACCAGCTGAAGTTTCAGTTACGAGCTGAAGGATACGAAGGTAACCTAAGAAAAAGATACCGAAGCCACGATTCGAGAAAACCTATAATCGAAATGTTCAGTTTCTATCCTATTTTCGTAAACACTAGCCAGAACAACTTTCTGTTTTTATACTTGATAGTAAGGTCTAGTTAAAAGATAAGTATCGCGTTTTATAGAGCATAAGTAGTAATAAGGGATAGGCCTTTATTGCCCAAATTGCACGAGTTAAGAATGTGCAAGACAGAAAAATTACGAGCAAGCGAGAAAGAGAGAGAGAGAGAGATAATAAAGTTGAATTTGCGAATCTCATTTTATGATCGAGAAACCGTCAAACGGAAAAACATAAATCGTACAGAATCATGCAGGAATTTAACGTGATGTTTTCCGTTTCGTCGAATGTTCGTCGGTAGCATTTATCGTTTAATCTTCTACAGACTATTCTAGATTTCGGAATTTCGATCTAAACATATTTTCGGTAATGTCGTTCTCAAAAACCGTTGCTTTCGCTGGAAAGAAAATCAATGTTTCTTTCCAAGATTACGTCGGTCTGCAGAAGATTAATTGCATTACCGAAGTTCGATTGTCATTATTAGACTGCCGATTTTATTCATTTATAGGTGATATTTACGCAAGAAAAATATTATCAGAATTTAAACGTACTGCTGTCTTACTTTCGATTTATTAAATTTTCTAATATTCGGTTGAGCCATGAATAATTTCTGTTACGATAAAGCGGGTGAAATAAACGACAGTTACGTCGCAAATAATGGTACATTTGCCATTGTTTGCAACGACTCGACGAGCTAGTATTAGAACGATAAATACATTGTTAGGACTTGTTTCCGGAAACGAAAATAATTTATGACTCGATCCTATAGAAGAAAAACAAATTCATTTAATTGCTAATTTTTTCAGCCAACTTGCGAAATGTTAAGATCCGCAGTCTAGTTATTATTGCTTTGTTCTTGTATCGTTTAGTATAACACAATATGATACTTAACCGTACTTCACTTGTAAATTGTAAAGTAATCCTTGCTCGAAATGCAATACCATTACCAATACGCGCGAACGATCGTCGATGTTCTTCTTCGCGATGACCTTGAATTCCACACGAGAAGATCACGCGGTAAATTTCAAGCATTGATTCCACTGATTTAACAGTAGGTATAATAAACAAACAGACTGTCTCTAATAAGCGATCGGACGAAAGAAACATAATTGCTCGAACAGAGAAGAGAGAAAAACTTAAAAAAAGGTTAAAATACACTTTTGCTGTAAATCAAACGTGATTTTCTGCGAGATATGAGGGTGAACAATTGAGAACCATATTTTTCTACGCAGTCTCGAAACTCTTAATCGTACTAATCGATAGAGCCGAAAGCGGAAATATGATCGACGGCGCCAGCGAACTGTCTTTAGCATGCGTGAGCTTTAAATTAGCATGTCCGCTATAACGATTTCGATTCAAGAAATTTAGGAAACCTACCACGCAAATTGCGAGATTTCCAACATTCAACATCCATTCTTTATAGGTTTAATACATCCAAATTCTTCAAAGATCTCAGCCCTTGGACAGCGAAACATGGGTGTGTTGTTTCACTAAAAATATCAAAGCCGGTGTTTCATTATTCGGTCTCTAGCGATCGGGTCGCATCGGTCCATCGGTAGCAACAGAAAGATCGATACATGGAAGAAATACCTTTCAATTGATCACATGTTTAACTATTGGGTTGTTCGGAAAGTAATTTCGTTTTTTTTTTTTGTGAAAATGAAAGACAATTTTTGTATAATGAACAAATATTTTATTAAATTATATATTGGCCATTCTGGTCCAATACCTTTTGCCATCTTTCTGGTAGTAGCATGATTCCACGCTCATAAAATTTTTGGTCTTTGCTGGCAAAAAACAGATCGAGGTAGTTTTTGACCGCCTCATTTGAAGCGAAGGTTTTACCGTCTAAAAAATTTTGCAGTGACCGGAACAAATAATAATCCGAAGGTGCCAGATTTGGAGAATATGGTGGGTGTGGCATTGTATCCCATTCAAGCTGGAAAAGCTTTTGGCGAGTGACCAAACTTGTATGAGGTCTCGCATTATCTTAGTGGAACACTACACCTTTTCTGTTGATTAATTCTGGCCTTTTCTGTTGAAGTGCATCATTCAGTTTGTCCAGCTGATGACAGTAGTCTTCCGAATTAATTTTTGTGTTATCCGGTAAAACCTCAAAAGAAACGATTCCTTTAAAATCCCACCAAACAGACAGCATCACCTTTTTTTTTATGGATATTGGCTTTGGAAATGCTTTGAGCCGGTTCATCTTTTTTGCTCCATGATCTCTTGCGTTTGAGATTGTTATATACAACCCATTTTTCGTCCCCAGTAACGATGCGCTTCAAAAATGGATCATTTTCGTGACGTTTGAGAAGCGAATCACAGACGTCAACGCGACGACACTAATTTCTCTCCGTGAGAACATAGGGAACCCATATATCGAGCTCCGAGGTTAAACCCAGGCCTTTCAAGTGGTCATAAACAGTTGAATTTGATAAATTTAACCTCTCATCGATGTCACGTGTTGTTATTCGCCGGTTTCCATCAACTAATGCCTTTATCGTGTCTTTATCAGCTTCAACTGGCCTTCCAAAACGTGGAGCATCTTCGACATCAAAATTGCCGCATCGAAATTTTGCAAACCAGTTCTGGCACTGGCGTACTGTCAACACATCTTCTCCATACACATCGGTTAATTTCTTCCTGGCTTGAACAGCATTTTTACCTTTTCTATAGTAAAAAAGTAAAATATGACGAAAATGCTGCTTATTGCTCTCCATATTTAAGAGGGCACCAACCAAAAACTACTGCGTAGAATCAATTTGACTTTCTCACACACATGCCTTGATATATCAGCTTTCAAAACATATAATGATTATGTGGCTTAAGTGTGAAGTTGGGTACAAAAAAATACAATTAAATCCTCTGTCGGGAAAAAACGAAATTACTTTCCGAACAACCCAATAGTTCACCGGATTATTCTTTTAAGGGGAGCTACTCATGTAACACGTCGAAAATAAGACTCTTGCGGGGTATTAGCATGGTTAGAATTAATAAATTTAGCAGCGTTAATATTCCTAATAGGTTCGCGCAGCTTCTGGATATGATTTAATGAAAGAAAACAAACATTAACAGGAGATCGACGTTTTCAACAAATTTTTCCACGTTGTTTATGGGAAAATATTTACCAAACTTGTCATAATGTCATGGCGAATTGAAGTTTGCACAATGCAGAATACCTGTCTATAGTTATCTGTAGGTGCGTAACGCTTTTAAATCCATCGACCCATGTTGAAGTTATGTTACACACGTTGATTCGATTGATTTTTAAGGCCGTCTTTTCATCAATTTTTAGGAATTTTTCCCAGAAGAGCTACTGCATTTTTTGTATTAGAATTTGGTACACGTATTTACAAGTATTTAAAATACATCGATTATGTGTTTAAAGTAAAAATAATCACAATTACACGAGTTATTTGTTTTCTTATAGAACATGTTTTTGAAAAACATGCGTTTATCGTTTCCATGACACCGGTCCTCCAATTGATCGAAAACAAAAAAAGATAAAAATTTATACGAATCGGTATGATTTATGATTTCCGATTTGATTTTAAATTAATAATCTTGATTATTTACAAAACGGTGGCATTTTTATCCGAAATCATTGATTTTTTTAACATTTTTTCCCCGTCTTTAGCACGACAGAAAAACCACAGATTTTCTGGAAAATTTGGATCGTGCAACAACGGAGTGTGCGTTGGAGATCTTAAAATGTCAAGTCGATTATTCAACTGGAAGTTGAAATATCATGGTAACAGTTCCAAGAAAGACTTATTTAATTATCAATTAAGTTAAGTTACTACGAATGCGAATATAAATATTTCTCATTTTTAATGTTCCAAACACTAAAAAATCCTTGTTACATGTTTAGGTTCGAATTGAAAATACTCTGTCGATACTTCGAATTTTCCATTGAAATTTAACGAATACATTTTCGAGATATAATCGTCGTTTTTTCAGCATTCAGGGTGTAAGAGTGTGTCTCCTCTTAAATTGTTTCGCGACGATCGAGATGCGACGTTATCCTAATACAGAGTACTACGCAGCAACGAAGCGAGAAGTTTATAAATTAAATTAAGAAGAAACTGAACAGTTCTGAAACGATGGTAATGAACGGAAAGTACATGCAAATTTGCTTCTCCTTCGACAGGTTAAACGGTTAATTTAAAAAAGTACATGAAAATGATCGAAACGTCAATTCAATTATGTAATTGTTAAAAAGATTTGCAATCCAAGGGCTAAAAAGAAAATAACCGAGAGATAGCGCATATTAGGCTGTTACATATGAAATGTCTGACTTTTGTCAATGACGGGAGCAAACGTCATATTTTGTCCCAAATAAAATTCAATAATCGAAGTAAACACCGTCAACCGTATATGTAATCAACGTATTTCGTGAACGAATTGCAGGGTTTTCAATTCCTATTACAATAGAAGTCAATTAATCTTGCTGTTGACGTTTCTCCATCGATGAACGGTACAGTCGAGAATAAAGCTTTCGTAAAACTATAATTTCATTTCGCGGTTTATCGTTATTTATATTTTAAATTCGGTACGGTCGACAGCAAAACTACAAAGTTCAAGCAATTAAAGTTAAAGCTGATTAGAAATTGAACGGTTTCTAAAATAATTATGACATTTTTATTTGTTGCGTTTCTAAGAAAGTCTAAATAAAGCGAAAGCAGAAACACGAAGGAATCTCTAAACACTCGGTACGGATATATATTAAAAGGAACAAAGTATTTACGCAGTTTCCCATTTCTGTAGACGTATTTTAAAGAAATGGAGACAAGTAGAATCTTATTTTCAGTGATAATAGCTTATGTGCATAAAAAATGAGTGAAAACTACGTTGTATTCGATGCAATTTTGTATTTAGTATGTTTTAAAAGTGTTTATAACAGATAAATAAATAAATAAAGATCCACAGTCTAGCGATAATAAATGATAAACAACATTCGACCATTCGATGTTAAACCATTAAATAAATCAATAAGTGTACACGATTGTTACATTCTTGAAATACTTGAAATTCATCAGGTTTTCATAGCGTGCGTTGTGGTCGACTGTACGCGGAGCGAGCAAAATAATTAAAAAGGAAAAGCTTGGTTCGAAGGAATCTGTAACCTGGTGTCGCTAAATTTTTGTAGGTGGCGGCGCTTCACACTTCAACTGCCCGACCAACAGTCTAAAAAATTCCACAAAATCAAAGTAATTTATTTAACGAAGCAATAATTGAAAACTTAAAATGTCCGACACATAGTTATCCTTCAACCTTCTTGTAGTCTCCAGATATAAATTAAATTGAGTGCAGCGAATATAGTAGCGTACAAATTTATTTTTAAACATGGACAAATAATTCTGTCACCCATATATGGGTGACATGGCAGTCAAAGTGTTAAGAGACGGAAAAAGTAATTCTACATTTTTAAATGAAACGCGTTTGTTATTTATTTAGATTCTGATAGAGACTTTTGCGACGAATACATTTTATGAATTTCATTCGAGCCACGTTGCAAGGGAAAATTCTACGAAGATAGAATTCTGTTCGAGCACTCGAGTGATTTATGCGCGTATATTAAATACTCGCTGCTCGTACAAGCGTTCAAAACAACGAACTGGCAATGCGAATTCAACGCTGCGCGTCGAATTTCATTTGTACCCGTCGCAAAGCAAGTTCTTCTTACACGTTCGTGCATGTCATCTTCGAAGTGGTTTTTCTTTTAAATAGAAACGTTCCGCAAATAGAACCGCTCCATATAGACTCGGAGTAAATCGGAGCAGTGACCTCTGATTTAAGATCTGCGATTGTCTCGTGGCATCCAGCTTGCAAGTTAGCCTCGTTCGTTACAAGTCCAGCCTTCGGTGCTCCTCCAGCACTTCTGGTCCGACACTGACTCTACTCGTTGGCAACTCCATTCGCCGCACCACCCTACAGACTTTTTTCTTTTTATTGTTTATAGTGCAGGGAGGTTTAACCCTTAGCACTCCAGTGGCTCCTCTGAGGGGACATTAAAAATTGGCAGAATATTATTCAAAGCAATGTTTATATTACAGTAAGACCTCGCTTAACGCGGGGGATACGTTCCAATAAGTTCCAGCGTTAAACGAGGCAACTTAACACGTACATGTGTAAATATGTAATGGGGATCAGTGAAAAAGAACAGAGAATAAGAAAATTTATCAGTTTAATAGACGGGCAATAATGTGCGATAAACCAATTCTGGAAAATTTTCATATTGATCCAAGATTTTTTATTGGACTCTCAAATTACTGGTAAAGTTGGTTTTGAAATTCCCTTCATTGCTCTTAGGGTTTTTGAATGATAGGTAAGCAGTGGTTTTAATTTAAAGTCTCCATTAGCGTTACTACCCAGTAGAACTGTTAAACGATCTTTTGCAGCTTTAAATCCTGGTGCTCGCTTTTCTTCGCGGGACAAAAATGTACGTTTTGGCATTCTCTTCCAAAAAGGCCCGTTTCATCAAAATTGAAAAATAATTCAAGATGATAATTCCCTCGTTCAATGATTGCTTTTAATGTCGCTGGAAACGAGCAGCTGCTTTTGTATCTCCACTTGCCGCTTCTCCAGTAATATGTATGTTATGAAGATTGTTTCTATTTTTAAATCGATGAAACCATCCTCGACTAGCGACAAAATGTTCACTGGTGTCGCCTTTTTCATTCTGAATATAGTTAAAAATTGTTCTCGCTTTTTCCATTATAATTGCTTGACTCAATGGCATATTGCGTTCAACTTCATCGTCAGTCCAGATGGAAAGTCGTTTTTCCATTTCCTCAGCCACATTGCTTTTAGAACGGGTAATTTTTGTTGCAGAAGTCGTTGTGGTTGTAGTTGTCGATGACACGATTTTTTCTTTATTAGGTCAATCGGAAAGTTCTGTCCACGTAGCATCGAGTAGCCGTAGCTCGAACTGTGGGTAACTATAACCTCTAAAGTAAGGCTAACTTTTTAGTTTGAACATCTGTTAATAAAACTCAGTACACAACAATTTACGCTTGCATCAATAACTTCGTTCTTTTCTACATTGAAGATGTCGGAATTTGAGCCGAATAAGCGTCATTTGCGCGAAGTGTTAGTCTTTTGTTTCGATTGGAAGAAAACGGCAGTTGAAGCTCATCGAATGATTGTAGATGTTTATGGCGATAATGCTGTTTCCGATAAACCATGTAGAGAGTGGTTTCGACGTATTAAAAATGGTGATTTTTCTTTGGAGGACAAAGAGCGTTCTGGACGGCCACGAGTATTCGAAGACGAAGAATTGCAGACATTGGTGGATGAAGATCCATGTCAAACGCAAAAACAAATTGCAGAAGCGTTAAATTGTGCTCAATCTGTCATTTCCGACCGTTTAAAAGCCTTAGGGAAGGTCTACAAGGAAGGAAAGTGGGTCCCATATGAACTCAAGCCAACAGACATTGAAAGGCGGAAAACCATTTGCGAAATTTTGCTTGCTAGGCAACAAAGAAAGGGGTTTCTCCATCGTCTCATCACTGGGGATGAAAAATGGATTTATTTTGAGAATCCTAAACGTCGAAAAGCCATTTGTGATCCTGGCCAACCCTCAACATCGACGCCAAAGCGGAATATCCACGGAAAAAAGGCTTTACTCTGCATTTGGTGGGATCAGGAAGGTGTGGTATACTATGAACTGCTAAAAACTGGTCAAACAGTCACAGGAGATCTCTACCAACAACAAATTATCCGTTTGAGTCGAGCATTGCACGAAAAACGACCACAATATGAAACGAGACAGCGTAAGATGATTTTGCTGCATGACAATGCTCGGCCTCACGTCTCAAAAATTGTCAAGGAAACGATAGAAGCACTTCGCTGGGAAGTGCTACCACATGCGGCTTATTCACCACACTGTGCCCCATCTGACTACCACTTGTTTCGGTCAATGGCACGCGCACTTGCTGAAGAACGATTTAATTCGTACGAAGATCTCGAAAAATGGATCTCCGCCTGGATAACCTCCAAAGAAGAATCATTCTTTCAACGCGGAATTCGCTTGCTGCCCGAAAGATTGGAAAAAGTCATCGCTAACGATGGACAATATTTTGATTGACGTACTTTTTCATTTTCTTTCATGAATAAAGCTATACTTTTTGTAAAAAAACGGACGGAACTTTCCGATTTACCTAATAGGTTAAGGAAAAAGTAATCCATTATTTTTTGGATCGATAGCTGTAGTGATCGATATCTCGTAAAGTATCGATCAAACAATTTAAGATTTGTGCTCGTTGAAAAGGTGTCATTTCGCTTTAAAAAAATTCTTTTTCTGTTTTTTGTTTGGTCCAGTCAATTATGAGGTACAGAGTGTTAAAAATGGAAGTCAACAAAGAGAAAATTCGGCACGTTTTACTGTTTTTCTTTGATAAAGGCAAAAATGCAAGCCAGGCGGCTGAATGGTGTTTATGGTGCCGATACTGTAACAGCCAATTGCGTGCAATTTTGGTTTCGTCGATTCCGTTCAGGTATTTTTGATGTTAAAGATGCACCTCGCACAGGTAGGCCCGTCGTCGAAAATGTCGATAAAATCACAGAAATAATCGAAGTTGACCGACATGTTAGCAGTCGTAGCATCGCCCAGGAGCTAAAGATCGACCATAAAACAGTTTTAAATCATTTGCACAAAGCTGGATTCAAAAAGAAGCTCGATGTTGGGTGCCATACCAATTAACACAAAGAAACATGATAAATCGAATTTCCATCTGCGAAGCCTTGGCCAAACGGAATGAAATCGACCCCTTTCTTAAACGGATGGTGACTGGGGATGAGAAATGGGTCACATGCGACAACATTGTGAGAAAAGGATCGTGGTCAAAGCGCGGTGAAACAGCTCAAACGGTGGCCAAACCAGGACTAGCGGCCAGGAAGGATCTGCTGTGCATTTGGTGAGACTGGGAAGGAATCATTTATTATGAATTGCTTCCATATGGTCAAACACTAAATTCGGATGTCTACTGTCAACAAATGGACCGTTTGAAGCTAGCGATTGAACAGAAACGGCCAGAATTGGCCAACAGGAGAGCTGTTGTGTTCCATCGGGACAACGCCAGGCCACACACGTCTATAGTGACTTGCCAAAAACTCCGACAGCTTGGTTGGGAAGTTTTGATACATCCACCGTATAGTCCAAACCTGGCACCAAGCGATTATCATGTTTTTCTTGCATTGCAAAACCTCCTTAGCGATAAGAAATTGGCACAAAGAGAAGATTGTGAAAATCGATTACTAGAGTTTTTCACCAATAGGGACCAAGACTGCTATGAGAGAGGCATTATGAAACTACCTTTAAAATGGCAACAAATTATACAACAAAACGGTGCACATTTGACCCAAATCGGACAATCCGAAACATGGTAAATGAAGTCTTGAAGTTCGCGTAAAAGTAATGGATTTCTTTTTCCCCAACCTAATATAACACATCTCCTCGTAGGCTAAGCAATCTTATAAATATCGCCCTTGTTAAAAAATAAAACAGTTACCATTGTTTACTCAAACTAGGCGTACACTGTTTCCCTGTCCGATTTTTAATCCAGCTCTGTGTACGGATAGCTTGTAAGTCGCGTCCAGTAAAGCGATCTTACGAAATACGGAACAACCAACCTATTCCACGGATCGACTAATTGGTCTTAAGATTACTTTCCACGAGATAGTATCGTCTAAATGGTGCAGATCATTCTACATTCTACTGTATAGTGTCACTCAGCTACTACGGCCATGGTCGGTTGGACCATATTGCATCTTGCTTGTCCGGTTTGCAGTCCCGTGAGAACAGCAAAGAACCATACTGATCTTATATTAAAATATACGTATAATATTAAGTCGACAAACTTATAATTTTATAATTCTGTATTTTATACAGGGTGGTCCACGCAACGTATGCACCGTTATAACTTCCAAAATATGCATTGCACGAAAGAATGTTATATACAAAACTTACATGGTTTAAGAGGGTACACTATGTAGTGCGTTAAGTTTTTTATTGGTGAAGGTGTTTCAGAGATGTGATGGTCAACTTTGTTTTTTTTAAACAGAATACTATATTTTTATACCAAAATATGGTAGAGCATCGAATTGTAAGTGAAAAAGTATTGATCATTATTAGCCCTAAACCTAATAGCTAACAAGTAATTTCACGTTATTACTTGAAAATTTTCTTCACGTAATATCAAGTTGAAGATTCAACTTTATATCACAGATTTCTGCTTAATAAAGTCGAGACTTCGGTGTGATCTTTCAAGACGCATCCGGCCAGCGGGTGGATCTTTGCCGAGGGCTGACGGCTTGAAGTTGTGCAGACACTCTATGGGATGCACCCGTTGACACGTGTTTAGAAAGTTAGGAATCTTTAATTATGGCAGGCGACCCGACGTCGTACTGATATTTTAAAGGACAAGGATAGCAGTTCCTGAAGGATCTGGCCACGGAGTGGGGAAGGCGAGGGTATCTTCTGATGAGAAGACTGTGTTTGACCGCTCAGCACTTATCCCAGATCCGTCGAAGGATGTATCTCTTAGATAATCTTGGAATAAGTATCAATTCGGTCATTGCGACGCACACGGCTGTTTTTCCATTTTCTATAAGCTGTGGACTGTTAGCTCTGGGTGAACTTTTATGACAGGAGGTCGCTATTGTTACCCTGGGCCTTGGTTCTTTGATTTTAGATTCTTAAGGCTACGATGTGGGTCTATCACCGCCACATCTGGCAACCATTGTCGGCCGACCCAAGGTACAGGGGCTGCACCTCCTTCGACTCGAGTAACTCTTGAGCAATAAAACGTCGAAGGCTGTACACGTGACCATTTTAATTACGTTTTTGACACGATCGGGTGGTTCCACCACCTGATCTAAATTGCTTGCAGATGTGGGTGCACTTCCTGGTTCGGCAAATTTGGTCACCCCTGAAAATGCCTCCAGTATCCCCACTATCTACCCTCGATTGTTTTCACTTGTACAGCCCTCCCAGCGAATCGTAAGGCCCAGAAAATATTCATAGACTTCCGTTGGTCCATCGACTTCTTCTGAGAGAAGGGACGATCAACGGAAAGAGTAGGGACAAGCCTTTATCAGGGCGAACTCGCGGCTGTCTCGAGGCAGTTGGATACTTAGACATTTAGATACATTGTACAGAGGCAGTTGGATACATAGAAAAGGTCAGTTCGATACGTCGGCAGTTGGATACTTAGACATTTAGATATATTGTACATAGGCAGTTGGATACTTAGACATTTAGATACATTGTACATACGCAGGGAGTTACATAAAAAAAACACAAGGAGTTACATAGTAAAATACAAGGAGTTACATAGAAAGAAAACACTTAGTGTTCGAATGCGGGTTTCAGAAGTAAAACGCGGACGCGTCACTCCCGATACCGCCAACGATTACTGTCCGCCAAATTAATTTTGGACAGCCGTTTCAATCAAAATTTAATCGGAAGCGCGTTTCGTCCCAGACCTGCTAGAGGACTCGTCAGTAAGGCTGATCTAGCAGGCCCTGCCTTAGACGCGTTGGTTCGTCTCGTGTCTGGTAGTTAATTTGATTGCGAGAGCGTTTCGCGTCGGATACATGCACGATGCACGATGCTATCGCCACGCGATCCCGAACAGAAGAGAGCTCAGCTCCAGCGGTCCTCACGATAATTGTTTTTGAACAAAAGCTATCGCATGCCAGGTTTGTAGAGTATGAGGACGGAACCCCATCTTAACAAAACTGAATATTTGTGATTGAAAACTTGGAACTGAATGTTCGACAAAGATATTCGAACTGAATGTTCGACAAGGACTTGGAACTGAATGTTTCACGTCTGAGTCAAACCCGTGAGTGCATTTTGGTTTTTAGTTCTTAGGTCTCGTGAGGCTCCTCTATGTATTGAGAGGGCGATGATTCCTCATGGAAGAGGAAGTGCACTGATTGGTTCCGCTGAATGTTGCGTTACCCAATCAGCGCATCATTGATTGATTGTCACCCTGTTTGGGCAAGCTGAATGGGCCTTGCCCTGGAGAGCGTGAGCTGATGCTGGTCTCTCGACAAGGCTGACCCTCGACACTTTTGAACAGTGCCTTTTTGTTTTGGGTGGTCCTTCGTAGGACTTAATTTATGACGTCCCGTAACCATAGGAAGTGAAAACCAACGAAAGACAGGCTGTGATGCGAGCCTGGATGGTCGTCACTGTTGCGCCGTGCCTAATCGCTGAAAGTGATCACTTAGTTACGAGCGTATCATAAACAATTGTCCGAAGGCAAGCACCACTTGAATCGTTCCTTGCGACGGAACACTTAGATACATAGATACTTAGAGAGACGCGATCTTGTCACGTTTCGTGTTATACATCGTACTTGTACATCACGATAGCCTCAGTCAGTACTTCAAACCTCGTGAACATTGTTATATATAGTCCTTCCTAAACAGGGAAGGTGGTCCTTCGAGAAGTTAGTTATTAAAATTTAGTTGGCACACAACGTGCAAACAGCCAAAGTCTGACGGATTGAAAAATCCATCACAGACCGCAACAAGCTGTTTTTCTATTTCTCATACGTTGTTTATTCATTTTATATTTGTTGCAACGGCAACACCGAAGGTTGTCCGTGTCTAATCCTGCGTTCAGAAATGTGTAAGTCATAAAATAAAAGGCAGATAGAAGGTGCGAAATACGAACCGCGCCACACGCGGACAGTTTTACCCCGACAAACGGACACCACGTGCGACGCACATGAAGACACGAAGAAAACCAGATAACTCTACAATAAATCACGATAATCCCTCATTGACCATTTCCCATTCCTTCAGATATACTCCTTCAAGCACACTCCTTCCATCATTTCCACAACCAATTAAAAAATGCTACATTCCTCCACCAAAAACTACCCTCAATCAAGCACGACGAAACCGAGGTGACGACGGACAGAACGCAACAAGAATCATCAGATCATAGAGAGAACTCACAGAACTATTGGGTTGTTCGGAAAGTAATTTCGTTTTTTTTTTTGCTGTCTACAAATTAATTTTTTCTCTTTGTTCCAGTAATATTATTTCATTTTATGATAATGCATGACGTATTTTTTTGTTATTTCGTTCTTTATACGTTAAAGAAAATGTTCGAGTTCAAGTTGTACCGATGAAATTATTACTCTTACTAGTAATTACTAGTAAGTGCATGTTCGAAGATAGGTCTAGACAATTGATAGTTCGTGTACCGTTGCGTTGACGCTCGAGCCGCGCTACCCCCAATACTGCATTCTAACTTGTACGAGTGCAATAGGAAAATACAAGCTCGCCTCACTCGCTAACAGAATTTGTAACTTAATACAAGTCGGATGGAAAAAGATACAAACACATTACGTAACCTGGTCGTGTTAACGTGTAACTCTTTCTCGCGATATCAACTGAGCAATGATGATAAATGTTTCTAACAATTAAAATCACAACGATGTTATAAGGAGTGAATTTTCCTAATAACTTGCAATGACATAATCTGGAGATGGTCGGTACCTTGTATACAGTGAGTAACTTTAATATTCGGACACTATAAAATTTTTACTTTGTAGCATTGTAATTTTGTTCACGATGAAGAAAAAAAAAATTAATTCTAAACTACATTCCTACATAATGTCTAGTTAATAAAAGTATAAATTTTATTTATATAATTACTAACGTTTATTAAATATTCTATTTTAAACAAAACAATGTCTGGTTTTAACGTTACAATAATATTCGGACACTTTTAAAAACTGATGGTTTTTGTACTAATTTTTACAAACGAAAAGTAATTCAATATCGTGTAGGATATCCTTCTTGACGAATGACCTCTTTTAAAAGTTCAGGCATATCGCAAATTATTTTTTTTCAAATATTCTGTACTAATATTATTCCATTCCTCTTTCGGTCGTTCTTTTAACATTTCTTTAAATTTTATTGCAGTTGTTCTAATTCGTCGGTCTAGTTCATCCCATAAATTCTCTATAGGATTCAGATCTGGGGACTGAGGTGATGGTTGTAATAATTTTGGACAACTATACAGCAAATATTCCTGTACGATACGTGCCTTATACTTGGGGTCGTTATCTCGAAATACTTAAATGTAATCTGAATCTCCATTTTTATTGCACTTTTACGTAAATTATTTTTTAAAATGTTCAGGTATACATTTTTGTCCATTATGTTATCAATAAAAATTGATTCACACGTTCCAAATGTTGAGATACATCCCCATACAAGTACATTTCCACCTCCGTGCTTTATAGTCGGCTTCGTATTTTTAATTTTGAATTCTTCATTTTTCTTTCGCCACACCATTCTTCGCCCATCCGATCAAAAACTGTTGAATTTACTCTCATCACTAAAAATAACGTCATTCCACCACGTCTCTTGTTTTAAAACAAATTCTCTCGCAAAGTTTAATCTTTTTTTTCTATTAGTTTCATTCGCATACGGTTTTTTTCCGAGCAACTCGTCCATTATAACCACATTCTTTTAATGTTCTGCGTATTGTTTGGAGGTGCACTTTCTTTCCAGTCTCTTCTAATAATTCGGCAGCTAATTTTGTGCCTTTAATATAGGATCTTTCTCTATTTTTCTTATAATTTTTCTTTTATCTCCCGAGTCCGAAATTTTTGGTTGGCCTCTTTGCGGAATAGATTGTATTCGGTCTTCATACTTAAATCTTTCAATAATATCTCACACTGTACTTTTACTAATTTTAAACATTGCTGCAATTTTGCTTTACGATTCACCTTTTGCATTGTGAAAAATGACAAGTTGACGTATGTTGTATGAAGTGTTTCTCTTACGTCCGATTATTACCAGTGATCTTAGTGAATATCTAAACACAATCGATTTTCTGTAAACATACATCACAATCGCATTAAATATTACACTAGCTCACGCAAATTGTTACATTCCGAGGTGTCCGAATATTATTGTCACGTTAAAACTAGACATTGTTTCGTTTAAAATAGAATACTTAGTAAACGTTAGTGATTATATAAATAAAAATTATGTTTTTATTAACTAGACCCTATACAGTAATGTAATTTAGAATTAAATTTTTGTTTCTTCATTGTGAACAAAATTACAATGCTGTAAAGTGAAAATTATATAGTGTCCGAATATTAAAGTGATTCTCTGTAAGTTACAAGAACACGCTAGGTATAGCTGCCCGACCGCTCCACGTGTACGAGTACGACAAGGACGACGAGGACGATCGACCGAGACTAGAAACATTTTGAAAACTGTTATAAATAGAAATATTTACACGACGTTTCGGCACATAATGCCAAAACAGTTACAAATTACTCAAATGAAAAAGCATCGGATCTAATGCCTTTAGATTTTTCCGTTGGGTCTGTTTAAAAATAATGTTTATCCACAGCCAATTCAAAATGCTGAATACCTAAAAAAACCGCAACCGCAAACCTTGTGACGAAAACATCTAAAACAAGCGAGAATCAAACACGCGATGCTACGTATAATATTAAAACACGAATGGAAAAGATTGTGGTAGACAATCCTTCGAACATGTGTTCACATTGGTGACCGGTGACGAGTTAACTCGTCTTTTTACGCCCAAACATTATTGACCGATGACGAGTTAACTCGTCATTGCACTTGCATTATCTATTTAAATTTATAAAACCGAGGACGATATAGAATATTGCAAAAGCTTTGCGCAATAATTTAAAAATTACATAAAAAATATGTTGAAAGTTTAATTTCATTTTATTCAGTATAAATAAAATTTATTGGAGTTTAAAACAGTACTGCAAAAAGTATCTAATTTCACGTGGAACGACTTGACCAAAAGGTTTAGGAATACATTCTTAAAATGTTCTATTTTAAATTAAACACTTAAAAACATTTTTACGCTCTCCTGCGAGCACTCTTCAAAAAATAAACGTGTGGATTCATGTTTGAAAAATTTATTATTTTATGTAATAATCATTTATTGTTTTAATGGTGATTACTACAACCAATAACAAAACGGTTTTTTACCATATTTCGTGTGTTCTTGTGTATAATTATATAAATTTTGGAAGCAATACGTAATAAAGCCGATACATGGCCAATTTTCTTAATAAATATAAATAATGTTCAAAGAAAAAGTCGAAGTAACAATATTATATGTCAACGTGCGCATAATATATAGTATATAATATAATAACGTGTAGTATATATTATCCGCACTTTTGTACATATACACACACATACAATAATATACGCAGCCATATGTATCGTATAAACTATAAATATTAAATAAATGGTTAACGTGCGTTTAGTCTCGATATTCGTTTTCTGGGAGTAATATGCCAGAGAAATTATCACTATCTCAGTTTCAAATGCAAAGGAACACTGCAAACACCGTTACAAGATTCCTAAACTTTTTTTTTTACACACTTTATCTTTTAAAGCAGCCTAACTTATGCATATCTTTCGAACATTGTATATATGTACAGCTCTACTATATCTTTTTTAAACATAATGCTTTTTTAGAATTACGGTTCGCAATGTTCCTTTTCTGTTAAGAACAAGAAGAAACATTTCTTTAAGCAAGACTCGGTTATTAATTTTAATCATTTTCTCCCTATATTGTGCAGACATTACGTCGTTTCAATTAGGCATGTTATTCGGATGATCGATGCCATCGCTGCGATAAGAAACAGAAACTCGTATGTCTTCTTCTTCTATTACGATTGCAATAATAAATATATATTTCCTTCGTATATCATGGACATAACAAGAATTGTGTGTGCACTTCGTCATAAAATATTTGCATCGTTTTCTATTTTCACCATAGAAAAAAATATTTAAAAAACTGTTGTAATTCTTTTCGAAAACAAACAAACAATAAAAATTCGATCAATTTATATTTAATTTTTGCATTTCTTCTTGCTTTAATTTTTGTCGAATATTATTGAAAATACAAAACCTGAAAAAAATAATTTAATAAATCTGGATCTAAAGAATGTTCTCAACAGGTACTTCAAGAACATTGTGCATGTCAGGAACATATTCAAAAGAGAAATATCAAATTTTCATAGATACCTTAGAGCTTGTTTTCTATCGTACATTATTTGCAGATAATATTTGGTGACTAATCAACTGCAAAAATTCAAAACTATCAACAATTATTTCGTACTCCATGAAAGTGTCTCCAACGAAGCTCGTTGTGTCAATCTCTTACATTTAAATTGCCTAATTTCTAAAATGATCTTGACGTAAGATCAAGGTAAAAATGTATTAAGTTCGCAAAATAGAAAATGGAGGTGGCCCAGCCTGCCTCATCATCATTGCAAAACTGCTTAATCCTTCTTCGCCGTCGTTTTGACTATTCATATTATTTTGAGAACTATTTGGATTTTTGCTTCTGCTACTATTGTGACTTTGCAAATGTTTCTTTAAATGATCCTTTCTATAAAAAGCTTTTCCACATTCTGTACATACTTGATTTTTGCTACCCGAGTGTATTATCATATGTCGAGCAAGGTGCTCGTTACGTTTAAATGCTTTACAACACATGTTACACTGATAAGGCCTATCTTTATTGTGACCTTGTTTGTGGCGATCCAAATGTTCTTTACGCTTTAAACTCGCACCACAAATATCACAGATATAAGGTCGCTGTCTATGCTCTTCGAGATGTTCGTGCAATGCATCCTGGTCTTCAAACCTGTATGCACATTCTGGACAATGATAGACTAATGTACCTGAAACATTTACATAAACAATATTTATATTAAAAATCACGATATCAATAAAAAAGGACACAACAATTTACATTTCCTATAAAACCAGAGTTGAGCGATGCTTAATGCTAATTAATGATTAACAAGTACAATTTAAATACTTGATTATTAATTATCTGTTGTAAAAAATGAAACAAAGAAGCTGTTGGATAACAAAATTTAAAATATTGTACGTAAATTAAACAAGTTAAGCAACAGTTTTCTGGGATTCAGTTTAGATATTAATTAAAATTATAAGCTTGATGAAATTCATTCTGACATGCATAATCCACTAGAAGTATGCATCAAATACAATTTCAATTTGATTTTAATTAAATACTAATATTTAATGACTATTATCTTTAATCGATGATCTGCGAACGATGATCGATATACATAATTGGTAACTTCATGAGCAATTTCAATTAAATTAATTGTGATTTGTAACAATGAATTTTCTTTAACTCTTATACACTTTACGTGTAAACATTTGCCCAGTTTATGTTTTAAATTGTACCAAATTTTTTACTTCTTTATAATTCTATTATAATTTCATATATTTATTTAATATATGCAATATAAATTAAACACAATTGGTTGAATTAAAGCGTAAAATAAAAATTGATCAATATTATTCACAAATTCTTTTGAGCAACTACTTTTGAGGAGTGTGCCAGGGTTAATAGAAAGCATTAGTTTCCATCAAATTAGAAATTTTAATTGGTTGATGCCCAACTGTGTACAAAACCAATGCAAGTATGCATTTACCATTGATATGTTGTGGTTCAACTTCGTATTCAATTTTTGGTCGGACTTCTTGACAATTATGTGTCGAGTTATTTCCAGTTTCTTCATATTTACTTACATACGGTAATCCTAAAGTATTAGAACACCGTGCCAAATACTCAGATGTGAGTTTAAAATCTATTTGTAATGGATCTGTCATTGTTGCTGCATCCACTTTTTGAGTGGTTTGGGTTCCAGAAGACTGGCGTGTGATTTGTGAGCATACTTCTTTATTTCCGCAAGTGTTTTCATTTCTATTTTCATCGGTTTGCTGAACATGATGCAAAGGATGTCCAGAATATGCATACCCATTCATATTAGCTTGATTGTGTTGATGATTGTGAACATCTGACGAATACTTTATATCACGTGGATCATAAGCCATTTTTGAGAGACTATTAAGTAAATCTCTTTAGCGTCTATCTACAAACAAAAGAGTATCTTTATACATACATAGAAATATAAAGCCTTTGAAGCTGCAATAAATCATAAATTATGACTAAAATATACGTGAATAAATACAAGAATTACTATTTTAAAAAAGGCAAGATACATTTCTTAAAATATTTTCGTTAATATTGTATTAATTAGCTTTTCTTTTTTATATAAAATTTTTAATTAATAAATGTTGCTACTATCGTTTATCGGATATATTTTGACGATAGCAAAGAACAATTTATCAACTTGAAAACGAATATCAGTTTCGAAAAATGTATAGAAGAAACGACCATACATTTTGTTAGAAATTCGATGTAAATGGGAGATCTTATTGAGCAGGTCAGGACAGGTGTCCATGCACTGATTAATGCTTGCAGAAATTCAGAATATTCGTATGAAATATAAAGGTAATTTGAAAAACAGGTTATTTTTTTAAATGTTAGATGTATGAGTCACGTTTACTCACCATTTACATGCAGAGTTAGTTGTAAAGTCAGCATGTCACTGGTCACTATTTGTTTGTGTTGAGTTTAGCCATCTTTGTATGTATCAGTTGCAATACAAATTTCGAATGTTTCTTTCACAAAACGGTTGACCTCATAGAATTACATTTTTCGATCGCGTGCCGATAGTTACCTAATTTGTAGAATATTCTATCTTTTAGTTGAATATACGACTAACTTTTTAATCATGATCAGTAGACATTTCTCCACGGGCCCATCTCGAAATGCGCAACGATACAACGATCACAATAGAGAATGTATACCGCATTTAAAAGAGGCGGCTATTTAAGGCGTTCGACAAAAAAATACAATTCGTTACGATAATACATGTATCAGTATTTAATAAAAAAAATTAATTATTCATGATTCAAAGGATATAATTGCTTGTATATTTATATTCAATCGGATTTAACTTGTTAATAAATTCTATATTTTTTAAAATCATTGGTAATACGTTCACTCCTTTGTAGGTACCTATATCGTACAGCTGTATCCAAATAGAATACATGAAATTGTTTTACTGGTGTAATATTTATACATATAATTTAAAATAAACCATCATCAGACCAATCGAAAGAAAATTAAAGGAATTTTATATGTCGCTAATATATTTTTCACTGTAAATAATGTCACCTTTATTTAATATCAAAATCAGAATGGCCAGCAACCAGCAGGTACAATTGCATTTTCACAACGATGACATCTTGCGGGAGACAGATCAAAATTATGAAAGCATAACTTTTCAAATATTTACGTGGAATAGGGAAATCGTGGAAAGTAATCGTCATAATATGGTGAGATTATTAAACATTTAAGGATTAAAGAAAATAATAAGTAATTATAACTATTTTCTCACTAGAAGAAGACTCTCACGCAACTTTCGTCGCTCATAACTTTGTTCTAATGTCACAGAATAGTATACACTACTGTACTCTCTGGTAATGTTTTTATATGAGTAGATTAGAAAGGAAATTAAAGTGTTCACAATATTGGTTTGGTGCCGCCAACACAGACAAACATTAAATTTTATGGGTTTTTCAGCCTAGGCACAGACGAAATATAAGAGTAGACCAATCACCCAATGTATTTTTCTGTCTCACGTCCGAGAGGCTCTAGAGCTTCCTTATCATTTCCGTGTCACATCCTACCGTATCGGTTGGAATTAATATTCTACAACGGCGCTATTGCTGATAGAATTTGAAATTTCATGCTGGGAGAATTGGTCTCTCACTCAACTTGGGAAAAATATAATGCCCGTAAATGTTTCAGCTCATTTCAGAGCGATTTGTCATTCGTTCACGCAAAATGAAGAAAGGCGAGATCCAAGATTAAGAGCAAAAGAAATTACTACACAAGATCGTTGACGTGTTTCAAACCTTTAAAAGTTTTTTAAAGTTGCTTTTAGTGTGAAAAAATACGAGTGCTTACGCTCGGGATTTCGGTGCTCCGGTATAGTGTGCACCCTATTCTCATTCTTAACATGCATCAGATCGAACAGTCTCTTTTACCTGGGTCGGAATCAACATCGACTTTAGCATAGATCAAAACCAACATAAATTTTTAATGTAGTTATAGGTCATAGTCATGGTTATAGTTATCATATGAAATTAAGTTCAAGAAAGAGAAATTAATAGTTTTCTGTAAAGTTAGAAAGTTAGAATACATTTTACGCTCAAATTAATTAATATTTTAAATAATTTTTACACGAATTGAGTTAACAATATAAATTAATTTAATGTTTAGCATAGGACAGAATTTGAATTCAAGTTATTTTTTCAGAAGGAGAGGTACCGGGCTTAGTACCGAAAACTGTTAGTATAAAATAAAAGTTCTTGATTTTTATCCGTAGTTACAAAACGTTGTGACTACACAAAAATTATTTAAATTAAGTTAGCACTATCCACATGCTATTTAGCACTGAAAAGTGCTGTTTACTGCATTGTTTAATGTTGTAGGAAAGGAAAATGATAGGAAAGATAGAAACGTTTCATTAAATATAAAATCGTAAATTGAACAAAATTGAGGACGTTTCTAGAAGAAATATTGGACACATTTATATGTTCTTTTCTAATACGTCATTGTACAACTGATATATTTTGAAAACTAAAAATAAAAAATTCTATAACAGTAAACTCTATTTACCATTTCGACTTATGAAACAAACCTCTTTTCAAGAAATATTTTCAGTTATCAGCAAACAATACAGTACAAACGTGATCTCCTTTCACCATATACATGTCTTGTGCTTTTTCTCGTCCAAAGACAGCACTATGCTAGAAATTTTTCCTTTATATCAAGAGAAAGGGTTTTAGAATTGGTTGTGTTATATATTCAGAAACAAAATTATATGTATTTTAATGGAAATTAACTGTTTTGCTTCCATGGATGGTCAATTGTCTATAATATACCAATATCCTATGGTATTTCCACTTAGCTGTTTATGGGAGTAGACCACAATGCTGCAAATAAAAAATCATATAATAAATTATGATAAAATGGTTAAGAACAAGGAAATTTTCTGTATGTTACAAAAATATGAACTACAGTTATGGAAATATTTAAGTGGACACATATGTCTTAATTAAAACATACGATTTGAGTGAGAGAAGAAATTAAATTAATTGAAAGAACGAGTGGAGAATAAGCGAGAGTACTTGGAATAAATTACAGTTTGTCAGAATAAAAAAAGCAGCGATAATACTCTGTGACATTTTCAATGTGTTATCATTGTCTTCATCCATAAATGATTCATCGGAAACAATTATAATTCTTAATGGCATTCAATAACATTTTGCCTTAACATCTTTTTGGCTAACATATGTTATTTTAGTGTCCAAAGTAACATATTTAAAAATTTCTAAGCTGAAGAGAACAAAATTATATAAAAAGATGTATCAACTCGTAGAAAGGTAAAACGTTGAAATTATAGACACGCATAAATACAGAAGACGCGTTAGTAATGCCCTGCAGATTATTAATATTAAGGATGCCTTATAATTCGTTACATAAAAACTTAAAATTTGAAGTTATTTCGCACCTTTAATTTATGCTCTGATCTTCGCGAGATTAATAACTTCATTTTGCGATCCAAGAGGATAAAGAAAGAAAATTGACTAATCAATATATATTAAATATACATATAATACTTATCTCATGTCTCCCCTGTTTTTTTCTTCTTTCCTCAACTTCCTCCCTTCTTCCTCGCTACTTTAGGAAGTTGATACTTCTGAAGTAAGGTTAGGTTCGCTCTTAATGTAACCGACCTCATCTTCCTACGACATCCATTTATTACGGTTAGTGCAGGGTGACCAGACGTAGGATAAACATGGTCGCGTACAGAGTTGTTCCGTAGTTTATGGTGAGACTTAGGGATGTTGGCTGGTTTGGATTGCCTATAGAGCATTTTATTCGTGGAGAACGGTACGCACAAAATAAACTTCCAACAGATACGTCGCGAAAAGAAAATAAATACTTTATTATTCAGTTTTCAAGATGTCAACTCTGTGATTTCAAAAATGTTTCTGCTCTCTCTCTCTCTCTCTCTCTCTCTCTCTCTCTCTCTCTCTCTCTGAGAAAATCCGTAGGGTCCTTTAATTCCGTTTTCCGTTTGTCTTCTGGATCAATGGGAAAATAGTATCTTTCATCTGGGAACTGATTCGTTGGTTGGTCTTCTCTCTGATGGTAGCTTGATGGCGATTGGTGGTGAAGGGGTGTTTAGCGGCGCATGCACGCGGTGGATATTCGCGGAAGTAGTTTAGTGCGCAGGATAACGTTCGGCCAAAGTGGAGGGTGTGGGTTATATGTAAAAGTTTCGTACCAGGGAGGTTGGAGAATTTATTTGACTTCTAGACCTGGGAAATTTGGGATTAGGCTCGTCCTGTCTACTTGAAAGTAGAGAAGATCCTTTGAGAGGCTCTCTCTCTCGTTATCTCTTTACTTATTCTATGTAAAATACGTCTGTATCCATGGCTTATGGCCTAAATATTACATTATATACAATATTTGAATTTCCTTCTTATCGCTATTAATTACAACACGGAATTACTGTAATTACGTTTTCATTGTGACGCAACAATAAAGTCTAGTCAAATACCTGTTGGTTCAATGATATTATAACTGCGTCGGCAAAATATGCCCTCCAATCCCGAATCAGAAATGTAAATGTAAGTGATTGACTGTCATTATGTTATATCTCAATAATTATCTTTATTAATACAATATTAAAAAATTATAGATACCACGTTTTCAAATTATAGAAGTACATATTTTTAAAAATTATTAAACTCCTCGATGAGAAAAACTACGATAATATGTGATGGTAGTATCCCGGGTGACACACCATTTTCGCCTGCCTGCCATATTTTAGAATATAATAAATGATATAATAGAATGTAGCAATTCTGATATATTATGGTATATTCTACTATATTCTAGAGAATTCTTGTATATTCTGGTACATTCTAGTGTATTCTTGTATATGCTGGTATATTATGATATATTCTAGTTTATTCTAGTGAATTCTTGTATATTCTGGTACATCCTAGGATATTCTGGTATATTATGGTACATTCTTGTACATTCCAGTGAATTCTAGTATATACTGGTATAATCTTGCATATCCTTATACAGTGAGTAACGAAAGTATTCGAACGGAAAGGATTCGGACGGATGAAAAGTTTGACGTTGAAAAAACATAAGTCATATTACGAATTACAAAATACTTTTCTTTCTGTAATAACACATAAGTATCCTGATTATACATGTTAAATTTGAAGTGTCTCTGATAACGTAAACAATACTTATAAAATGTTTCTTGGTAACGGCATCTAAATGAACGCCACAAAAGTATTCGAACGACTAAATTAATAGTACATATTTTAAACAACTATAGTGTTTTAATATTTTGTCGGACCACCGTGAGCACTTATTATGGCTTGCAACCGTCGTTGCATGCTATCAACCAAATTTTCAGTAATATCTTTTTTTATATTGTTCCAGACGTCCAAAATTCTGGTCTTTAATGCTTCCTTGGAATTAATACTATGTTTACTAAGTTGTTTGCCAATTTCTGCCCATAAGTGTTCTATGGGGTTAATGTCCGGACTTTGTAGGGGTGTTTCTAAAACGTGGGGTACGTTGTATATGATCCATTCTTTAACAATACGTGCAGTATGTTTTGGATCATTGTCCTGCTGAAAATGAAAATTGTCTACTACCCCTAATTTTTCCGCACTTTGCTTCAAATTGTCTTTCAATATTTGCATATATTTATATTTATCTAATATTCCGTCGATAATGACGAGGTTTCCAACACCACTGGCCCCCATACATCCCCATACCATTATCGACCCACTCCCATGTTTCACAGTTGGTCGTAGATTTTTAAGATCCATCTCTCTATTTGCTTTTCTCCAAATTTTATGACATCCATCTGAGCCAAATATGTTAAATTTGCTCTCGTCCGAAAAAATTACGTATTTCCAAAAGTCCTTATCCTTGTTGACATAATTTTTAGCGAAACTTAATCTCTTCTGTTTATTGACTTTGCTAATAAATGGTTTCTTTCGAGGAATACGACCATGAAAATCATTTTTACGGAGAATTCTTCGACAAAGTTCAGGATGAACTTGTTTTCTGAAGCTATCAGCAACTTGTATAGCAAGTTTTGGTGCAGAAATTGTTGGGTCCTTTTTTATTTCACGCACAATTATATTCTCTTCCCTCTTCGTTAATTTCCTAGGCCGGCCAGAACGGACTTCATCCTGAAGGATTCCAGTGGTTTTTAACTTTTTTACTATGTAATAAATGGTAGATTTACTTTTCCCTAACAATTGTGCTATTTCGCCATAGCTCTTGCCTTCATTATGCCACTTAATTATCAATTTTCTATCAGTGATGCTTGTCTCCGATTTTTTTCGGTACATTATTAATATGAATTTTACAATCTTATTAACACTTGCAGCACTGAACAAGGGAAGTGTGTAACACCAATTGAGAAAGCCAATCTTTACTGTTGTCAAATTCAAGGATTGTTTTGTACTACAAGTTTCGTCGTTCGAATACTTTCGTGACATCTGTTTACTCGACGTTACCAAGAAATCTTTCATAAGTAATGTTTACGTTGTCGGACACACTTCAAATTTAACATGTATAGTTATGACACTTATATATTACTATAGGAACAAGAGTATTTTGTAATTTGCAATATCACTTACATTTGTTAAGCGTCAAACTTTTCATTTCAGAGCGTTCGAATACTTTCGTGATTCACTGTATATTCTGGTACATTATGGTATATTCTAGTACATTCTAGGATAATCTGGTATATTCGTGAATATTATGGTATATTTTAGTGCATTCTAGGAAAATCTGGCGTATTCTGGTACATTCTAGCGCATTCTATTATATTCAATTACATTCTAGTATATTGTTGTATACTCTGGTACATTATGGTATATTCTAGATTATTCGAGAGAATTCTTGTATGTTCTGGTACATACTTGTCGAACGACTTGTATTTTGTAAGTGCGCAATATGGCATAGCATGTTTCCTTCCTTGCCGACCACGGCAAAAGGAATCTCTATTATCGGTTATGGTCGCAGAATACTGTTTGTGAGGGAATCTGGTAAGAACATGTAAGCTCGAAACGGATGAAAAATCCATGTGATCGTAGTCCTGGAGAAAAACTCTGATCATGTATCGGACCACCAGGTGATACAAGAGAGAACTCCCTCCCCCCTGCCGGCACAAATAATGGACGGGATCACCCTCTATAACCGTAGGGACCCAACAGGTTCGAGTAGCGATCTTCGAGGAAACGTTGAATGGATTCTCGATCATTTTCTAATACCCGAACTGCGCGAAACTTACCATAGGAGCCCTTGAAAAGATATCTACTGGTGGCCTGCCAAAAAGAATGATGTCTGGAAAAAGAATTTCGTTTTTGCTGGCTACCCCATAATGCACGGGACAAAAGGAGAAGTCGCTCTCAAGCATGGTCAACCAACCCAGAGACGATGCGGACAAATACTTCTTTTCGCGGTTCTATTAAGGGGGGAAATCCAATTGAAAGCCAGAAATTTGCAAGACTTTGCGGAATTTTTTTCGACAGAAAGAAATGATGGTACATTTTTGAAACTTGGGAATCTATTAATATCTATATTAGAGTACAAAAATATATTTTTTTTAATCTATAAATTTTCAAAATGGACGTCTTATTGCTAACATATTCCAACAGGTCCGCGCGGGAGGTGAAAATCGGCGTGACACGTAGCGCCTGTTCTATCCTTCCGAGTCATTAAAAACACAAATAACATATTATTCAAATCAATAGTTTCTAATTGTATCTAAATCCAAATTAAAAAATTGAAAATTGGAAGATTTATATGCGTTTGAAAAAAATATTCATTTTTTAGAGGTTTTCTTGTGTACTTTTCATATATTTTTTGCAATAAAAAAGTACTTGTTACAAAAACAATTAGGTTTAGCGACAAGGTAGTAGTGTTGTGAAGTTGTGATAAAAATTTCAGAAAGTTTAGTTGAATAGTTTTCGAGTTACATTTCCCGTAAATTTGAAAAATCATGTTTCGAGAAAAACGCGTTTAAAGTTTTGATACGTGAAAACTGTATAATATTTACAACTTACCGGTTAATCGGCAATTCCAGGACCATATAATAGCCCTTCAGCTTCCTCGAAAACTCGTTTTGCTGAATTTGTTGTTCTCTTTGCCTTTTTCGGGTCTCCTTAGAGATTGAAAGGCTACGCCGTCCTTGTCTAACAAGCCGGTGCTCGTTCATTTTAGCAGCGTATTCCTTACACGGTCTTCCCATTATTAGTTGCAACTCTGCCATAAGTTGCAACATTGCAGCATGGCCCTCATTAAAAATTGTAGCCGCAATTAAAGCTGCTATTTCTACAATTTTGTGTTTAGGCGCGAATCGCCAGTTTGTTGCATTGAAACTTTCGTTCGCATTCTGGGTATGACCGCCTAAACATCTTTTCAATATGTCTTCCTTCGACATATCTTCATAAATAGGTAGAATATGTCTTTGAACTTCTGAATTGAGGGGTTCAGGATGAACAAATTTTTCATCAATCGCTTTGCTTTTCTGCCACTTACACCAGCTGTTTTCTCCCGGCGAACAGTAACTATGTTGTAGATTTTCGTTTGTGGAGCACAAGTGGTAGAACGTAGCCATGATCTCTCTCTTCATATCTTCAACACTGTTAACATTCCTTCGTATGGCTAAGCCATAATAGGCGGTAAGTTTTTTTATTAACATTTCTGTTAACTTACCCTTTCCACCGAGTTTTTTCTTCTTTTTAACGGCTCGGAGTCGAGCGCCCATTCTCTTTTCGACATGACCGATGCACTCACTTTTTATCACGATTAAATCGTCGTCATATGGATTGCATTGCAATTGTAATAAACTGCAAATTATTATTGGTGCGCTGCTTGGCCTCAGCGGCGGTCAAAAGGCGTGTCACGCTTGGAGGCTATAGCTTCAAAAGTACGTCGTATTTCTTTTTCAAATATTAGGATTATATTCTTGACATGTTAAACTAACCATATATACAAAAAAATTGCATTTTTTTAAAGTTCTAATTGGATTTCCCCCCTTAACGTCTCACCTCGCAAGAAAAGAGGTTTGCAAAGCGTGGGTAGCTAGGGAGCGCTCCGCGAATTTTTTACGAACTCCTGAAAAAAGGAAGGATTGTTTTTCTTGTATGTCTCGTACGAGAGGAACCGATTAGGATAAGTCCTTAGAACAAATAGATAAGGGAGGTACGAGATCTCGGTTCCTTGCGGTGTTTAAAGTCTGTGAAGAGATACCGGCTTTTCATCAATTTTAGTCGGTTTTGGCACTCTGTCCTGAAAAATTTAGACGAAGGATACCGTTCTAACAAGAGCGTAATACGGTCAGTCGTTCAGTGCATTTCTCATTCGAACTAGTGAGGTTGTAGAATTTTGTGTCGTAAATGATTGCTAGAAGCCAGGTAGACTGAACGTGTCCTTTATTTCTAGTATTTGCAACACTGCCGCCGGCCGAATTAATTTTGGGCGACTGATTGAAATTATCGGAGCAATGACTTCGGTGCGGTGAAAGAGAATACAATTCGTTATGTCGCGTACGAACTTTAACGATTGACGAGCGAGTCATTCCACGCCAAGCGGATCACTTTTGTACATCAAGTCAAGAATTTTGTTTAAATTGAAATATGTTATAGTCTATGCGAAAATAGGGAAGGTTTAAGTCATCATTCTTCTATTTTTGAAATTCTTTAAAAGATACAGAACCTCAAACTTTGCGATTTTTACAAAACGACCTTCGGAAAAAATTTTTTAACTCCGTTATTATTAACCGCAGAAACTTTTTTTTTTTAGTTTTGATCGTAAAAGACCGCTCTTTTTAACTAATATTTTAGTTTATTCGTATTGTCATTTTTATGACGAAAAAATATTAAAAATAATTTTATTTTGCAAATGTAACTAAATGCTCACATTTTTAAAAATCGAAAAAAATATGGACAATATTCTGTATTTCTTTGCCTTTCGATTCCAATTGTAAAAAAGGTGGACACTTTAAAATTAAAGTCAGGACAGCCAATTGAAGGTCGCGGTGTCCAGCAATTCAGTCAAGTAAGCCGCGGCGCGCAACGATTCTTAGCCTGTGCGATTGCTCTCATTTGGCAATGTTAGTAAATCGGTTAATTGCTCATATTAATATACTTTTCCAGAATAGTATAAAAAGAGTAACATATTTTTCGGATGGTGCTGCTGCCCAATATAAAATTAAGAAAAATTTTATAAATCTTATGCATCATAATAGCGATTTTGGTGTGAATGC
>CM052093.1:3330674-3358567 GCA_028453745.1 Agapostemon virescens | reverse complement strand
GTACGTGTTAAGTTGCCTCGTTTAACGCTGTTTCGTTTAGCGCTGGAACTTATTGGAACGTATCCCCCGCGTTAAGTGGGGTCTTACTGTATAGTCCTTCTTATAAAGGGAAGGTGGTCCTTCGAAAGGGTAGTCAAATCATTAAAATTAGCCGGCACACCACGTGCAAACGACGAAAGTCTGACGGATTGAAAGATCCAACACAGACCGCAACAAATAGTTTACATGTCTTCAAATAATCAACTAAAGTAAGTTTCGATAACTATGTAGCGAACAAAATATGTTTGGTAAGAAATTAATGTTACAATTGCATTACGAGTGTGTACGATGAAACAGGACAAGAATCGTAACAAACAGCGCAACAAAGAGGATTCTATGCATAAAATGAAATTTTCAGTAATTCAAAATAGAATAAACTGATAAGTATTATATGTGCGTGAGAACGCAATAACGGGGATACTCAACCGGTTTCGTGAGCCTGAGGAGAACACATCGCTCAGCTAGGTGCAAGCAAAGAGTGGTTGTTGTTATTCCCAAATTATCCAAATTTGCGTGCGATCATCGGACGTATAGTCAAGCATAAATAAATTTTAATACTTTATATAACCTTTAATTATTTGTTAGTAGTTGTTTTCTTAAGGAAAACAATGTCTGTAATAGTCAATTACAATTATATTTCAGTATAGCCGCACGTAAGTCCGAACAGGCTAAGCCGACAGACGCAACAGTTAGAAGCGTAGTGTAATCCTTTTATAAAAAACAAAATAACATTAGAAATACTTCATTGAATTAATCTAAATCGAATTAATGTATCATCGCATTGCGTAGACGAAAGTATAGCATTCTACTTGAAAACATTTAATTGATTTTAATATAAATAACCTCCCTCTCTATACGAAGCGTGTTTCTTACAATATTTTTTACAGCATCGTTCTCTTAACGATACGATCGCCAGATATATCCGGTATCCATCCATTGAGTTATATGTACAAACGTCGGATATATCCAACAGGAAAATCTTTCTGGACAAGAGAACTGACCACGCAATATGCGATGCTTAACCCATGAAAGGGTTAAAAAATACTTCACTGTGTAGAGATAAAATAGACATCCTGTATTGTCAAAGCTATCACAATTAATGAAGAGCTCAAAGTTCCAAATAATTACCTTAATTTTTAATTTTAATTCTTAGATTGTAATTTTTGGATCATACATTTTTTTAATTGTTTCGAGACTTACACTCGATAAAATTTCAGGTGTAAGAAATATTTCTGGAGTTTCCACAGTTACAGAAATCAAATAGATGGATTGTTTTAAGTAAAATATCCTAAAGAATCTAATCGTGCAACTAGAAGGACACCGACACCTTCGTTCGCTTAGCAGCGAATCAACATTAGATATTAATTGAATGAGTTAGAACGCCAAAACAAACAATATAAAAATTTACTATTTTGCATTGTATTAATATTGAATAATTTATGTAAAATATAATTCACATGCGAAGACAAACCCATATACGTAATCTTCATGCAACGATACAATATACATTATATTATCAAATAATTTGATGAAATCATTAATAATATTTTTTAAATTAATAATGTGTATAATATAATGATAAAATCATGTTAGCATAGTTTCGTTTTCTATTAAAAGCCACCTAGTAACGTAAAGCAATTTACTCTTGATTTTCTATGATTTTGGCACCAAATTCAAACACATCTGTTACTGTATTAAGTTCGGAATTTGTTAATAAATTTTGGTAACAAGTTTACAACAAATACGAACCAAATTATGCTTCAAAAACAGGTCTTAGCACCAAAATGACCACCTTTCGCTCGTAAAGTATGATGTAGTAAGCTTGAGCAAAATTTATTTGATACAAGTTTGGTTAAATGGTTGTCAACTGAATGATTTATCGAAACTTTTACCAATATATTTGTCAGATTTTTCTAATTAAAATTATTCAAAACATTATTTGATTTGTACACTAGCCTGCAAATTTTAAAAAGTGATAAATTGTTCATATTATTTAAACTAATATAACTTTATGAAACTTCATTTTTACAAAAGTAAGTTCATTTTTTTACTTCACAATACGTTATATTTAAATAGTTGTTCATAAATACTTAAAACAAGTTTTGTAAACAGTTCGAAAAACAAGTATAATTGAAATCAAACCACCACGATAATAAACGATACACCATAATAAAAGATGTGAAAAGTTACGAATAGTATCTTACGAGAACAGTATCTTATTACTAAATTAATTATGTAGATGTCATTTTCAAACTTCCATGTGAAATATCGTGTTTTTCATTTTTTATAATCAGAGTTTCTAACAGAAAAATGGAAAAAAGTTTCCTAATATGTATACGATTTGATGCTTGAAATGTGTCAAATTTTTCAGAATATTTAATTGTGATTAAGTGGGATAGTAGGACATAGACTAATCTTTCGACTTTCCATCGAACTACTATTACATATGTGATATCAGACTGAAACTTGGAAAAAAGTTTTTGCTTACATTGCAGGTTATCAGATCTGTACATATCCGATTAAAACAAGAGGGGAAAATTTTGCACCTAAACTAGGCTAAAACTGTCATGGTGTCTGAAACACAGCTTGATTTTTAATTGCTTTACTCAAATTATCTGAAGTGGAATAGCTTTTTTATTGAGACAGCTCTTTCACTTAAACTTTGGTCATTGACTACAAAAAGACGTGCATAAAGCTTTAAGAGCTTTGTAAAGGGATAACTTAAACTTCAAACCTATGATGATTTTTTAGTGATTCGATATTAGTGATTCGAATAGCCATTCGAATTTTTAAACTTTTCGAAATGAAAAAGTGTTTGTATTCTTCCATCCTTCCATCCTTTATTTTTATGAAATTATTAAAGCTTATCAAAGATTTTATATTCACAATTTTAAGATTCCTTAATTTTACGCGACAGTGTATGTATCAATCTATATCGTATTGGGCTTTATTTTAATAAAAACAGTTAATAAATATACTGGTGCCAGTTTCATAGAAATAGAAATAAAAATAAAAATGTTTCGTGTTTACAGTACTATTGTATTTAATACGCAAACTTTTAATCTGTATTGATTGCCTATATTCTCAATTCCTCTTCCTTTCTTCCTTACTGTTCTTTTCTATGTTCGACAAAATATAGATGACAATGTATGATGTTCACACATTACTAACCAACTCTTGTTCCCATAAACGCTAAAAGTGAAGAACAAATTAAGGAGAAAATGTGAAATTACTTTTTGAAAACAATGAAATGGAGTATATAAATATTTTTATAATTACACTATTCTTCATAAAATAATAATAATCATCTCTATCTTAAATATGTGTGTTATGTATTTTAAATAACTCGCTTGTTTTCGAAAATAAAAGAAAATGTGTCAGACCAAACATATTTGGTATCGAAGAGCTCGTAATGTGATGTTATTAATTGTTTTGTAGGTGGAGGAGTCATAGAGATTGGAAGGTCATCCCTTCTTTTGTAATGAAAAGGTTTTGCATGTAAGTATGAGTACGTGTGTACCTATGATAGCAGAAATGGGATATTACTTGAATATCGAGGAAAAGCAGGTAAAAGTGGTAAGCAGGAAAAGCAGTAAGGAACATGTATAAAAATGTATTGAAGTTCCTAGACATAATTTTGAGTACTTATTAAAATAAATTTTCATTCATTTCTCCTTCTATGAGAGTTCTTTCACTTTTTCTATCAGTTGTTTAGTGTCTATAAATTTTTTGTACTCAAAGTGGTGCGAAGATCATAGCATTGTAGGTGGCTGAATACATTGTGACTTTAGCTAACGTATCGCGATGGTGAAAATATGTATATAGTTTCATTTAGAGAATCACCATTGATCTTGAAATTTCGAAAAATATGATTTTGACATGAATTTTTATCCCATTCCATTTCCTCCGAACAAAATAATGTTTTTCTCTGATATTTTTCTTCATCATAAAAAAATAAGCGAGATATTCAAAATGCTGAAGTTAAGTGAGACACCCTGCATAAAAATGGGCAATTTCAATAACCAACTTTATAAATGCTCACATTTTTTTTACATCAGATAAAGACACGTATCAACAATAAGATGAATTTAATGATATACATCACAATGATTTTCAAGAGTATATGTGCTTTTTGTGCAATTTGTGCATAAATGCAGAAAGGAAAGAAATATTTTAAACATTTTGCATCGTTATATTTACTAATATCAGTTTTCGCAAAATAGTACTTCAAGTTATAAAAGCCTCTTCTCTCACTTCTACTTCTGGCAACTGGCAACATAAGAATGGTATGGACAGATACTGCGACCTCGGATTATCCTTTTTGGGACAACAGGCCATAGCATTCCTTATTACCAGATTACAATTCGTATTTATTCTAATTGATTTTGCGATATTGCTTTTAGAGTGTTTATTTATATCATTATTTGTGCACATTAGTTTCAGTATTACTTCGCAAAGTATTCAATGATATATTGGATGTAATACATTGTTGTTTAATTAGTACGGAGTAGAAAATTAGTACGATATAAATAAAAGACGCAGTACATTGAAGTATCAAAGAAATATCTACAAATGAAATAGAATATGTAGGAAATAAAAACTATTGTTATCTAAAAATTTTGTCTGAAGACAAAAATGTATTCAAAATATTTCTTTCGCTGTCACTTATATAATCTTGACGATGATTATATGGTGCATCATTGAATTTGTCTTAATGAGCGCTTTTGTACGAAGAAAGTAAATATAGTATTACGTTTAGAAAATTAAAAGATACTTTCATTTGTCAAACAATAGTGCAAACACAAAAAAGTTGGTTACGTTTGTCATTATACTATTTATAAAAAGTAACACCACTTTTTCCTCATTCATTATTTTCTTATATTTATCGTTTGTGAGAAAAACGCCAGTTAGTAAGTGTGCAAATATGCAGTGTACAGTGAATCAAAAAAGTATCAGTGTATTCAATTTTTTGCGATAATATCCACTAGAAAGGTAGCATATTACATTACATATAATTCAGTATTTGTAATACTTTCTCACACTCGAAAATATTAAGTTAATTTTGAAATTTTTTGACTTATCATTCAAAAGTAATGAACAAAAACCGAAAATCCTGTAATCAAAAAAGTATTGACACACTGCTGATTGGTATAGTATCTCTACATTTAGAAGTATCCCGTTATAAGAAAAGCACAACATTCAGTTTTAACAATAAGTGCAAAAGATTTCATACAATGATAACGCGCTATAATTTAAAAAGAACACACTACAATTCAATCTCTTCATTTTTATTATTACAACATTGTTTGGACTGTTTCATCATACATAAATGTAAAAAAATGTATTCTATTTTGTTAATTTATATGATGGAACAGTCAAAACGTTAGGGTATATTAATAATAAAAATGGAGATAGAAGATTATTTTGACTACTGAAATTAAATTCATATAAATTCTAGAGCTATAGAAAAATAAAGTTTTTGTAAATTATGGTGTAATGTAACTGAAAACAATTTTAACACTTAGCAATGGATTCCTTATACCTTTTTTTACAACGCGTCACTTCTAAATGTATACTTTTTCAATCCAAAGATTTCGATTATGTGTACATTACTTTTAACGGTATATCATTAAACATAGCATTTTCAGTCATATGCATGTAATAAAATACTAAAGAAACTAAGTTGCTACCCTTGTAATTTACATTATCACAGAGATACAAATACTAACTTAATATTCTCTTGCGTTAATACTTTCTTAATTCACTGTATGTAAAATTCCAGTTTTAAGGTTTTCACACACTTGGGGCGAATATTATACTTAAGTTGAAAACATACTGAGGCAGGTTGTGACGGGAATGCATTTCCAAAAGGATCTGGTGTTGAGGCATTAAATGCTTCTTGAGCTTTACTTGAAGCAAAAGGATCTTGATCAAATCCATGCATTGGTGTTGTTCCATTCATATTTGAGATAGAGTCTGCCCTTTTCTCTTTCATTCCATCTGCATTGCTTGTGGTAGTTTCATACCTGCATAAACTTAAATTAAATGATGATAACAAAACATACTTGGAAAAAACTTGATAAAAACTTACTCTAGATCTTCAATTTCAGGATTAAATTGCAGACTAGTATCAGGTACAAGAGTAGCATCCCCTGCCGCGAGAGCAGAATCATAAAGTGCAATCGCATCGCTCATTTGACGTTGCTGTTCTTGTAAATGTGTGATTTTTGCCTTGGCTTGACATATTTGTAGCTGAGTATCCTGTAAATTTTTCGTCAATTCGTTTAATTGATCCCTACTTTTGTTTTGCTGTTGCTCTAGTTGCTGTTCTTCTTGACGCAAGCCTTCCAGTTCTTGTCGCTTAGAATTAAGTTCTTCCTCTTGAGCGTGTAATACAGATTCTTGCTCTTCTGCTTGTTGGCGTAGCTTGTCAACCTGTTTTTAAAAAATGGGACACATTACTTACCACAAACTATTTGAACGTAAAAATATTATACATACATAACTTGAGAAATAATTTTCATTTAAATGTACAAGTACATTAACCACATTATTGTTAGCACCAAATGATCATGTTACAATTGCATCATTAAATTTAATGTATGATTGTATTTATATGAAGTAAAAAAAAAATGTAATGCATTTGTGTATAATTTAAGACCCAAATCTAATTAATTTTATTATATCAATTGATATTTAATAAAATTATAATACGGAATTATATATGAATAAATCTTCATACAACTGATTTGTACTAGAGTGGGGCCTTAAGAGAAAATTTGCAAGCAGATTCAATTTTTCTGATAATAATCTATGCTCTATACTACATTATTTTACCATGCATTGCAACAAAGCACTAGCATTATCTATGCAAGTGAACTCAAAACGAATGAAGCGTTTTATAAAATGACGTATATTATTATATTTAACCACTTCTTTAAAAATTTATAGATTAAACATGTATGTACATATCATTGTTATGAAGCAGATATTTAAATTTGAAATATTTTACTTTCTTTTTATACCTTATTCAATATTTGTAAGTAATTAAGAGTTTCCCGTACATAATAAATATTGAGGAAATATATGAAAATGAAAAAATAAAATTTGAATATCTCTTATCATACCTGTCTGTCAATAAAACTAGAAACTTTCGATGTACCTTTTTTAGTTCCTCACGAATCTTCTGCTCGACCTCACTCAAATCTTTATCTACTTCTGTCTTCTACAAGTTAAACATAATAAAACTAAATAATAATAAATAAACTAAACGCAAAGAAAATAAATTAAAAAGTACATTAAAAGTGTCCAACATATTCAAATCTCGAAATTTAAATTTAAATTCTGTAAGAACAATAAATAATGGGCAATGAAACGATTCAAACAAATAAAAAATAATTAAAAATAATGACTCCTTAAATTTGACTGCTATAAATTAGTACTATATTATTCATTGAACGAAAAAAAAAATATATGAAACAAATAATGACTAATAATTATTATGAGAAATGTATGTATGCACTTTTAATTATAATCCATTGTTTTATGAGCACTGTTAAGTCTTCACGTTAGCTAAGTAACCCTGTTACTTATTATATATACATATAATTTCTCTTTCATACACACACACACACACGCAAACACGCATACATATCAATGACCTTACAATCTCGAAAAATATGGCTTTTAAAATAAAATTATTTCTACCGTGTGTGCCTTTTCAAACCATACAATTTGTTTTTTAAAGCATTTTTAAATATAATTAACGATAACGGAATACTGCTTTGTAAAAGAATTAGTGAGACACCCCGTTTATACAGGTTGGGGCATTTAAAGCAAACCACTTGAATAACGCGCTTACTTTTGAAAATAGAAGAAAATACATTAAACCGAACTTACTTGGTATTGAGGGGCTTATAATCTGATGTTACTAATTTGTTTATAGGTGGAGGCATTAAAAAGGTTTGAAGATCAACTGTGCTTTTTTTTTAGTGGAATGGTGTATGATTTTTTATTTATTTTCTAATAAAGTGTTTTGAGACGAATTCAAGGTCTTACAATGAACATCATTCAAAGTCAATCAAAGTCAACCGCAATAGAAAATGAATTGTCACAAAGCACTCTGTGAATACTTTTGTGTTTTCTTTGATTGTTGGCATATAGCTCTTGAAATTACTGATACAGATCACAGACATATATAAACAAACATTCAATTACAATTATTATTGTTGAGCCTTTCGGGTGTAAGCCGTGTCCTAAAGGAAGAGATTTCCCAACGTTTTGCAAGCATTGCAGCTTCATCAGGTGATCGGAAGACACACTGATACTCGTGTGTGCCGGATTTGTACTTCATTTATATGTATAGTGAAAGTAACTTATGTTCCGGATCGATGAGCACCAATGAAATGTAACACAAGCGGTGCGCCAGGTTGAGCTACATTCAATCAGCTGTGGCTGAACACCAAATAACAACAGGATACACTATCCTTTTTAATGAAACCTAAGTTCCAACTAGGACCAAGGGATATTTTCCCAGAAAACGCCAACAGGAATACAGATTACAACCTGAGTCCAATATGGCACACACTCTTCCCAGTTTTTTAATTGTTCGGCCTCCCAATTAAAAAATCTACATCTCATTGGTGCTTACTGGTCCGGACATGAGCAACCTTCACTATATAAGTGAAGAACAAATCCCTGATGAAGCTGATGAAGACCCCCTGAAGAAGCTAGCTGCAATGCTTGCGAAACGTTGGGAAATCTCTTCCTTTAGGACACGTTTTACACCTGAAAGCCTCAACAATAACCTCAAATCTCTGATAAAACATTCAATTACATTGTACGTTTATCTGTATCTACAAATGTAATTAGTAGTTTTGGCTAGCGACCAAACTGTGACCTCAAAATATTCAATCTACGTTCAATTTTAAATAATTTTATTAGACGATAGCAAAGAATATGGAATGGTTATTATTTATGGTTAATGTCATAGAATTATGAGGGAGGCGTTACGTATGTATGGTGAAAGATTTTCAGATCGTAATAGACCTTCACGTTTGTCTTTGCAAACATTCTAAAAAAAATGTCAAAACACCGAGAATGTGGATAACACGCCTCTGAGCCAAAAGAGCAACTACTGATGGAAACAAGAGAAACATATTGGTAACAGTAATACAAGATTCACATGTTAGTATGAGGCAACTTGAATGAAAATGTGACATCAGTCGATGAAGTATTTTTCAAATATTTTACATTAATAAATCGTACCCGAGTCATATTTTATCCCAGCAACAATTAAGTGAAAATTATATTAAGAAATGTCTACAATTTTGCAGATGAAATCTACAAAAACTGAAACATGATGAAATGTACTTCAATGAAATTTTTTTTACGGACAAGGCCACATTTACAAATCACAAATAAGTTAACTGTCACTACATGCACTATTAGTCAGTAGATAATCTATTACGGCTGAAATAAGCATTTTGCCAGAATTGTTAAAAGACATTTCACTGAACGTACGACAGCAAGACGGATGCTGCTGATTCAACACAAAATGTTATAGAACTTCAGAACAGGACATTTATAGATCGTTGGTATGATCGTTCAGAAAGTTACAAAGAGCCGACACGTTCCTCAGACCTGACACCACTCGATTTCTACAATATTATTGGAGAAAATTGAAGAAAAGAAAGGAAGAGTGCTAAGAAAAACCAACAACCAAAGTTGATATGAAAGAAAGTATGAAAAGAGTTTGCTTTATAATAGATACAAGTGAAATTGGTCAGGCAGTGATAATTCTACCACGTTAGATTACATATTCATGTTCAAGATCATAATTTTGAACACTCATAAAAGCACTGACAAGGAAACGTAATATTTGCAGTGATCCATATTTAGAGAGTACATCCACACCCTAGCCCTCAGTCTTTCTCTTTAAATAAAAGCTTTTTATATATCTCGAGAACTAGAGGGCGTAGAACAATGAACTTTGTTTTAAATTATATGTTTTTCATCGATAAATTTAGCCGTTTGAAAAAATTTCTAAAAAAGTTATTTGTGTTAACAATATTTTAAAAATAATTCTTTTTCAATAAATTCTTGTCATTAATTGTTTACGAATATGTATATGCAATCTATGGACCACAATAAGGAATACGTATTTTAACAATACTTATTACGCATATAACATTTTATAATGTTCAGTGGGAAAGAACTATTCAAAAGTGTTATGTAACCAATAACATAAATTTGTAATAACTTGTGAAAATATAAATGTCATCGTAATTCGATTAGTCGTTTTTTAAGTAGCTAAAAAAGATGTATATATTAATATGACGTGGTAACAATCACTGCGATTCCAAGAATAAATAAATAGAAACAATAATAAAATTATGTATTCATGTAATTAAAACATATATTAACATGTGAATACATTCATAGAAATGATGTTCACAATAGCACATTAATATAGAAAAAAATTAAAAAATATTTGTAAACTTCAAAAATTGGATGCATTTTTTTCTATCATCAAAAGCACGTGAATTATTCAGGTGACCTGTTTTAAATGCTCCATATCATACAATGTGAAATATTAGATGTATAATGTGGTATATGAAATAAAGAATATTCAGATATTTTAGGTCAGTATAAATTAGATGTATGTAATAAAATAAAATTATATATATAAAATAAAAAATATATATATTATTATATATTGTTTACAAGAAAACATTTTGATCACTACCAAAATTATTATGGATTTTGTGTATTATAAAATGTATATTACCTACGTGTAACATTATAGAAATTAACAATAAACAATTTTTTAATTATTATGTACATACTTAAAAGTGTCTAAAAATAACAAAGTGCAAAAAATGATAAAAGAATAATATTTTCAAACATAACTATATAATATATATTAACAGTATATATGTATAACAAATTCAATATAGAATTGATATAAAGAAGTAAAACATTTATGCTTGAAAAGAATATAAAAACAGCTGAAATGAGACAAGCAAATAGAGTAAATGTATAAACTCCAGGTTATATAACAATTATTCATCACCATATAATTAACATATATCAATATTTAAAACTTGCTATTAACATGTAATCAAGGTAACAACATGGTATATATATTTTTCCTATTTATTGTATGACTATTATACATTTTTTAAACATGTATTAAATTATAATTGTATTTTAGCACAAGAAGGTATCTGTATAAACTGAGGTTAGAAATTAAGTATATTAATGTTGAAAGCAAATTGTAAATAAATAAACACATAATTTATTTTTCCTAATAACACATATGAAATAGAAAAAAATGTTCTCATATTTCTTTGCATCTAGTTTTACTCAGTAATTATTTTGCAAAATATTTATCAAGAAACAATAAATACAATCCAATATAATACTATAATGTATTAATATTGTCTGCAGTTCACAAATAACAACGACATCTAAAATATTTGAAATTATATACCTTAGTACATTGAATTATTTACATGTACTTTGATGAAAGCAATGCATATACATGTTACAAATACATCAGTTTTTAATTTCACATGAAAGCAAAGCTACTCCAATAAGCAAGCAGATAACTAATCTATCGTATGTAATTACAGTATTATTTACCTGAGCCTTCAAGTCATTCAATCTTTTTTGTGCTTCGCCCTTTTGATTTTCCAGTTGCTTTAATGTTGAAGCAAGCGTATCCAACTCACTCTGCAAGTTCTTAATTTCGCCGTTTTTAATCTTGATGTCAGCTTCTTTTTGTGCAATATCTTGCTCCATACATTGCCTCTCTCTTACAAGCTCTGCTATGTCTTTACTTATCATGTCTAATTCTGGATTCGAATAACCAGATATGTTGTTGTTTTCCTAAACATAAGCATATGCTATATGTACTACAAAGTAAATTTAAATTTGTAATTAATAGTAAATATAATAAAAATACAAATTGATAAACGTAACAAATACTCCCTCTGTCCCATATTATGGTATACAAATCCATTTTGATTTGATTCACGGGAATATCTCAGAAGGAACTGAAAATATTTAAAAAATGCTGTTACAAAAATTGAATGCTATAAAAAGGTACATAAAGTGATACCGTATCATTAGAGAGAATTACTGTTTTATACATACATCGTAACTGGAAAGATATAGAAAGAAAATTCATTTCATTGTTGATTTTAGCATACCATTCTTCAAGTTAAAAGTTACTATAAATAATTGTTTGAAAATTTTTGAAATAAGGAAAATAACATATTTTCCATATCCCTATTCTTTGTAGGATACAGTCGTAAGAGAAAGTTTAAATGAAATTGTATAACTTTTTAATCATAATACTGTAATGCAATTTTACCTTTAAACTCCTATTACTACATCCTTCATAAGAATCTGGAGCATATAATATTGCCCTCCATACCTAACAACTTTGATAAATATATGTCCCTAATACTTTCAATACTTTTTGAGATATTCCAGTCAGCTAAGTAAAACTTTACATACTTTATATCTCTGAAAAACTTTCCAATTTCTTAATTAGTGTATATTGATTAATATAAATGAGTACAACTAGATAAATAGATGGCAATTGTTTTCTTAAGTAGACATTCTCATTAATTAATATATGTTTAATATTTCTCCAAAAAAGTATTTCTGTATTATGTAAATATTCTTGTATTATTATTATATATTTACTTCAACTCCACAGCAAAGAATTTGGACTTGATTTACGTGAACCTAATAAGTATAATTTTATTTTAAACTTTCACTGCTTACATAAATATTCTTGTATTACAATATTATAAATCATATAGGATTTAATTAAAATTTCTATTTTTTTTTACTTTTTTTTTAACGAAGTCTATTAAAAGGAAAATGCGTAGAAAAAATTATAATACATTATAATATCATAGTTTAAACTGTATACCACGATGTAAGATAAAGATAACACAATACTAAATATTTATTACAAAGAATTTGCATTTAAATTCCACTTGTATCAATACATGAATGTAATGATCTCTTCTTATGCAAATGATAGTAAAAATATTAATAATATTATTAATTATTTAGTATTCCTTTGCAACCTAGATAATACGTTAATCTATAGCCATAAATCTATTATCATTTGACGTATGTATTAAAAATGTTTTTATATATTGATATAGATTTTTAGGCTTGATTTTTTTGGCTTCTGTGTGTAACTTATTAACATATATAATATTTTTAAACTCTTTATAAACTCTTGAGTATCAAAACTGTTAATTTTCTTTGTGTATAAAAGATGTATATTTAAATGACGTTCACAATTTGCTGACATATTTATTTGATCTATTTTTGTTGAATAATATTATATGTACGAGTATGTTTTCAAAAGAATAAAGACATTGAATTTTATTTTATTATATAACTAACTTCATGTTATTATTTCTTACAACATGCAGTTAAGATTTCTCATATCTTTATGCATTTTATTTTATATAGCATTCAATGTCATAGCAGAAATAAGTTTTAGAAGAAAGTATAATCAACTACGCAAAAAAGTGACTAAAATATTTAATAAACAAAAAGGTAAATATAAATAATAACACTATCTGCGTTAGTATTAAACACAACTGGAACTTCATAAAACTTCATTTGTGCAAAGGAACTGAATTATTGCTCAATACAAATGAATATGAATATCCAAAAGCAAATGAATCTCTCAAGATAATGCATACGCAGTTATGGCAAGAATATTATGAATGTTTGAAAAAGGCACACAATGAAATCGCAATAGAGAAGACAATGTATCCAATTGCACTTATAGCTCTTGAAGGAACAACAGTCATGTATGATAAAAGAAATGTCAATTCTATCTTAACTGATTTACACTGCAATTATTAATTCATGTAATTATAGGTTAAAATGCCCAATATGTATTTCTCCAATTGAAACATATATGAACGATAATTTGATGTGGTATTTCTACAATAATAGTTCTGTAACATTCAGTAATGAAACTGAGAAACTGGTAGAAGAATCTGACAACATTTTAATTACAACTGATGACAAAAGATTAATACTATATAATATCAAAGTATAAATATATATGAATAATAAATATATAAACAAAAGATAATAATTTATTCATAATAATAATATGAGATTTTTTAGTCTGATCAAGCTGGTCAGTATTGGTGTAAGCTGGGAGATACACTATCATCAGTTTATTACCTTTCAATCGATTATTCTCAAGTAATTAATCAGGTATATCCTGAAACAGCGCCACATAAACCTCATGGGGTACCAAAAAAAATTCTATCAAAATATAATTTACTTATTTATACAATGTGGACTAGGTGGACTCAATGTTCTACATGTAATACAGTTGGAAGAAAAAATCGGTATGGATATTGTTCTATTTCTTCACATGGAAATACGAAAAGACAAGGTACAGTTTCTGAAATTATGTATCGTTTTAATTAGAGATTCCTCAGAATAATTTGGAATAATATATAGCAATATTAAATTGCAGACGAACAAACTGAGACAACAGAACAGTCTAATTCAATAGCCACAATTCAAACTGATAATTTAATTGAAAATTTCATAACTAAATTTAAAATTACTTTACGCATATTTAGAAATCAATTGCCATGTAAAAGTAAGTATGTACCAAAAGAAATTCTGGACATTCCAGAGGTTAAGAATAGAAAAACAGAATTAATGATTAAATATTGTAAGGTATTTTCAAATTTTGTAAATATAAATATCCGTTTACTATTTGAAAGTATGCTGCAATTGAATGTATTTAAATATATTTTCTCTTTAGATCAAATGTTCGAAAAACGAGATATTTGAGGTACGAGATATAAATGGAAATGTGCTTGAAAGTGCCAATAACAGTGCTGGTATATATTCTATAGTTCAAGGAATGCCTATTCCACCGCCATCAGTTATACGCACTGTGATTTTCCAAAAATATGGGGCAAAAGCAATGCTTATATGTCCAGGGTAATTTAATAAATAAATAGTTTTTAGTTAAATATTGCATGCTTCTTTATAAAGTTTTTTAGAAATTTAAATACAGATATACCGATTACTTGGAAAGTTAATAATGAAATATTACATCCACCTATCATTCAAAAGCAATCAGGAGGAAGAATTCATATTAATACTCGAGCACACATAATTTTTGAATCATTAGAATTCGAAGATACAAATATTTACAGGTACATATTTCTGTAAATTTGTATGTATTGTAATAACAAATTTCATATATTGAATATTTTCATTTACAGTTGTTGGCAAAATAATGAGATTGCTGGTATTATAAAATTTCATGTAGCAGGAGAAACAGAATTGCAAGTAAATTATAGTGTAATGATGATTGGTGGAATTTTAATAGTGACTGTATTTATAATTATTTTTTGGAGGGCATTTGCAGGTCGCAAACGCTTCATTATTCATTAATTATACTACCTATTATATGTTAAAATAATTAAACGAATTTCATTATTTAAATGAAATAATAAATGACGAATATAAAAATAATGAATAAAATACTAAATGAAAAATGTAAAAATAATGAATAGAAAACTACTTACCATAATGGTATCTGATGGTTTTCGCATAGAAGGAGGTATCATTTCAGGAGTCAAGGTTGCTGGTGTATCAATGCCTTTAAGTTTTTGCTTGATGAGCCATATGGCTAAAGCAAATTGTTCTTGATTTAATTTTCCATTTTGACATATGTCGCAGAGACTCCTAAACCATAAAATATCTTTTACGTTTTACATATAATTGATTAATAAAAATAAAATAGCACAAATATACAAACCATATGTCAGCCAAATCAGCTTGTGGAAGTCCACTTCGAAGGAAGACATCTTTGATTTCTAAACCTGAGACATATCCATCCATATCTAAGTCGGCTTGCAAAAACAATTTTCCTGCTGCTATTTGTTCTTCGGAGGAAACTACCCATTGTACACTGTGGGTCTGTATCATACATTTTTACATTAAATACAATATTTTCAAAGTATATTAAGTTTTACAACTCATGGGCAATGTTTAATAAAACTACTGGTTTAATATTTCAATTGCAATATTTAATTACATTATCCAACATGTAATTTACCTTTTTGTAATTAATTATGTTTTATATTAATTCTAAATTCTAAATTTTTATATACATATAAATAACTACATTTTTAAAATAATTTTGAATAGTTACAAGAACTTGTTAAAGTTCGAAAAATTGTTAACACGGGTACTTTATATGTATTATTTTTGTATGTATGTGAAAAATCCTTTATCAATTTACAATAGAGTATTGAATTTTACAGGTGTGTCTACTAAAGAAACATCTTTTGGAAAGTATTTGTTTCTATTAGCACTTGAGCAAGTCAAAAAAATATTCATTAATTACTAGTGTGTAACATATTACCATCACACAGCCATTGTGTTTTTTCACCTCACCAATGCTGTAACTATTTTATTTTAATTAACACAAACAATTGACAAATTCTTTACCAGACAATACAGTACTCATTAACAAAAACAACTTTTGTCTGAAATTTTTTCTATCTATTATGGTTTGTAAGTTATAACGCAAAATCTAAAAATAGCCGAATATTGAAGGGTCAATTTCACTCCCTTAAAATGAATTTAAGTAATCAAGGAATCGCGTAATAGATACCTGCATATTTCCGAAATGTTATAATTTTTTAATATCCTGGTTCAGGGTTGTTCCTTTTTTGAGAGACGGAGAATTAAGATAATCATTAATCAAAAACATTTGTATATATTCCGCGTAAATTACCATCTTGTTGTATACATGTAATCAATTATTACGAGGCAAACTTTGTAACTATAAAAAGTATCACTAATTATATTCACTACAGATAGAGATGACGCTAGTAAATCGAAGTAAGCACTCAATTGCAACAATAAGTTGCCAATTTATCTTCTTGATCTGCTCAAGTACCAACTAAAACAAATACTTTTCGTCATGAATGATTTCTTTACCAGAAGTATCAATAGAATCTAATACTATATTGTAAATTTTTACTAAATAAAGAATTTTTCACGAAAATACAAAAATAGTGTGTATAAAATACCAACGTTATCTGTAACCTTAACAAACGCTTACAAATATTAAAAAATAAAAAATATATAATTGTTTACATGAATGTGTAGGAAAAGTCTCCTCGGTCTATTGAATTAAACCTGAAGTTTCTTCCATATTTAATTTTTATGTAACACAATTTTTGTGTGATTTTAAAATAAAAAGCTTTATAAGAATCACCTAATGAATATTGCAGATTAATAAAAAGATTTTTACTTGTTGGACTGTGTAATCAGTGATCAATAATTTTAATGATCAATTGATGCTATTCGTAATCAGTAATTGAAAATTTTTGAAAACTTTAATTGGATAATGCTCAAATTTGTTTATGATGTATGTGTATATACTTTTACCATATCCAAGCCAGCCAAATTTTTCACAGCTGAAACATTAGGTAGAGGTGGAATAGGAGGAGGTGCAGTAGTTATTCCTACTGGTATTGTACCAGTTGTTGATGTTGGTATGGTAATATCCTTTCTTTTACCAGGTGGCAATAACTCTGGTGGAAGCACATTTGGTATTGCATATTTTTCTAGTGCCTTGTATACCAAATGCATGGCCTATATGTATAAATAATACGTAACAAATAAAAAAACTAAAGAAATTGAATTAAATACTTTCAGAGTATTCAGTTAAGAACTTACCACAACAAACTCATGCCTGTCCAGCATACCATCTTTATCCATATCAGCAAGTGCCCAAATCTTCTCAAGTGTTTCTAAGGGAAGTTTACTATCCATAAGAACACCTTTAATACTATTCCCTGATATATATCCACTTTTGGGTTTTAAAATATCAAAAAGTTGATCATATTTTGTTCTCTCTGCTGGTTTGATAGACCAATCTTCATTACTAATAGGTGTTATTACTGGCAAACTATTAACTATCTTTTTCTGAGAAATTATGGGAATATTACCCTGAAAACATATAATAGTAATCAATAACAAAAAATTCATTTGTTATATTATTCCAAATGATACCTTACCATCTTTGGAGGAGGCAATTCCATATTTAAGTTTGCCATATTAATATCTCTTCCTGCTTGTGCTAATGCACATAATTTAAGAGCAACAAAAAGACCAGATTTGTCTAACGAACCACGTGATTGTGGATCGGCCATATCCCATATTTGGCTGAGTATATCATCATCCAGCTGGGATTTCTTAAGAAATCTCGCAGCTTCCATTGCTCCAATTCGCCCATAACCATTTGGATCAACCTTAAGATAATTATAACATATTATGTCAATATTCTACTTCATATTCTTGAGATATATAGTTGAATCTGAATAACTTGAATCTCAAAGAAATTGCTAAAAATCTTTTAATTGTACACATTTTATCTGATTAAATGTTTTAATAAGAGTGGTTTTTATAAATAAAAATTCAATTTTCAAAGGCTGTATACAAAGATTAAAAAAAAAAGCAAATTAAACTTTTAAAGACTGTACTAATATAATATAGTAACATCAGGAATGAATGGGTAATCCCATTATTCTTTTAACTAACTTAATAGTCTTTGCGGTTAAGACACAATCATTATTATACAAAATTATAAACTATTAACAGTCACAATTTTCAAAAAATAAATCACAAAACCTTGACTTTTGATTTAAAAATAAACTTTAATTCTGAACTTTTTCTGAATTTAAGTTGCAAAGTTAAAATAACGTAGTAAACATGTATCATATCATTTTGGTTAAAGTTTGTTTATATTTTAATTTTATATAAGTTATGACAATGAAATAGAGAGTAATGCAAAAATTTATTGCCTTATAAAAGTTCAAATTCAAATAACTTGGGTTTATTGTCATTCGTTATCAAAATAACAAAAATATACCTGATTATAATAGGCTTCATATATAGCAGTATGACTTCCAGCCACCTGTAAAAATTAATTTATTACATATTCTCCAAATATATTATGAAGTACAATACTTTAGAGGATATTAGTAGATATCAATTTTAACGGCCGGAAATGTGAGCCCTATCGTAACTAACATTCTCAAATCTGTAGATAAACGTGTATTATAAGGCTATTATATTTTGCAATGGACTGTTTATAAAAATCATTCTAAGAATCTTTCCACAAAAGAAGAAAAAATATTGTACTTCTAAAGAACGAACCGAAAAATTATTTATACTGTCAAAGAAAGTAAAGTAATCGACTTTACGAATGTAGAAATGATAAAAATACGTGTGATGGAACAGAATTAATTTTACATAAATCATAAATGAATTTTTCAAATGACGTGTTTGGGAACATATACGATAGATTGAATATTATATCATAATAAAATTCTAAAAATTACAATATACCTGCGTGGGTGATGGCAGGGCGGCCATACTTGCATTGAACACTGGCTTAACCAATCACACTGTGAATCGATAGTACATCATGTTAACAATTTTACTTAACATTTTGTAAATTAATTTTTATTGTTTTCTACGCCAACGAAACGCTGCGATTACAGTTTCCTCGTTCGAGCAATCCAAACGTATAATCACAACGAAAAATATTAATTAACGGTACGAAACATACAGCTCCTTGTCACGCTCGATTGTCATATAGCACTCTTACTCTTACACGTACGTTCCACCTCCTTCTCATCACTGACATAATGCAAAGTAGATAGACAGGATAGACTTGACGCGCACAGTATACTCGAATTTATGTTCAAATCAGAATTAATTTTGTAATTCTACTAATTTGTTAGGTCGTTATATTATAAAATATTGGATTTCTACATAATCATAACTTGATCTCTCAAATGATTTATCAAATACATGAAAATTGTACTTTTCTCTGTATACCTTATCACTATTATTTTTGTTAATGCATGTATAATTTTTGCCAAAATTTTATATAATAGCATGAACAAAACCAACTCGTTTAAAAAAAATCATTTATTTCTTTGATGAATACTATTAATACTATCAATATTCAAAAATTAAATAAACATTGATAAGTGATAATTAATATTTTATAAATTGTAATAATATTTAATTTAATATGTTAACATTAAACCTATCACCACTGGTCAAAATAACAGGTTCTAAATTTTTTATTTTACAATTATAGAAATTATAAAGATGCTTTCATGGGAAATGATTAAATAAATATATTTAGTACACACATATTACACTGTGAACCACACAAAGTTCAAATAAATTTAATCTTGTCATTTTTGTAAAGCAACATACACCAGTTACTTCCAAGACTTTGAAAGTTGAATAATAAAATATGTGAATGGATTAATTTAAACCATCTCTTTGATAAACATAATGCACACATGTATGTACTTAATTAAAACTTCGTTTTATTTAAAGGCATACAATTTTTATTTATTTTTAACTGTTTGTTTAAAAAATACAGACACGGCTAATATAAAATGATTATGGTATTGTTGACAATTTTGGAAAAGGATTTTGTTTAGATATAACTAACTTTTTATGTTGATGAGATATGTAGCCTTTGATTTTACCTTCATATATTAAATTTGCTACAATGCATTCAGTTTCATCCATATCAACATCGTCGAATCCATGCATTTGCAAAGCCGAAAGTAAATTTTGAATTGGAATCTGATGTATATTTAATACCAAATATACTTTCTTAAATAAATTCCTATAAGCTATTATTTTTAATTTCTCCACAATTAAATATATGCCAGCTCCAATAAAAAATGTCTCGTGTTTCTCCATTACTTTTTCGAGGTTGCGCAAGTCTCCTTTCTTGACAGATTCCATCAACTCCCAAAATTCCATTAAATTATATTTTTCTAATAAGCTTTGTTTCGGCATATATCCTAGTAACATCTTTACAGGTGCAAGATATGTTAAAATTAGTCTTTTATTTTTCAAAGACTTTTTGTGACAATGTTCAAATGCATACGTTAGGTGTTCATCAGCTGCAAAAGATTGAAATCATTTTTGAATCACATGGATTTAACAAAAATTTAAATTAATTGTTACCTGCTTTATAATCACTGTCAAACATTGCTTTACGTCCCACAAAAAATTTATATGTAATTTGTTGTGCTAATGCAAAATGTGCTTTGTAGGGGGATGACTCTATTGCTCTTATTAATGGTTTACACAGATGTAATTTATTAATCCTAAAGTAAATCTTTAATAATTGATTAACTAGTGCTAGCATTCCCCATCTTTTTGTATCATCTTCTGAACTGCGATTATCACAAGCACATACTCTAAAACAACCCATTAGACAATCTGCACATTTTTCTAGGATTTCTCCAGGTTTTGAGCTTTTATTGTTTTTTCTATTTTCAGCACATACTGCTAATAATCTCAATTCTAAACACATCATATTCATAACAGGTAACATCCAGTTCTCTTCTTTTTGCATTTGAAGTATTTTTGTTAATGACTGTACTGCAGAACTTTGATAATTATACATAGTTAATGGATCGTTTTTTATCATTGCTGCTATAGTTCTAGAAACAAAAAATATGTTAAAAAGTAATTAAAGTATGGTTACATTAGTTTTCTTAGGTGTAGAATTGAATTCTTTCAAATTAACTACATACAATTTATGCCTTTTTAATTGAAAACATACAGTAGAAGTGATAAAAGATGTCATTTTCTTCTTAAGCATGAATATCCCTCTTCATGCTACTTGTTGACTTGACATAATTTTATTCTAATTAAATGGTTCAATTTAATTTTGATTTAAATTATAATTTTGTTCCAAAATTGAAAATCAGTCATTTCTATACCTAATATGATATATAGTGATTATCTCAATGTAAATCTAGAAAATGAAAGCTAATGATTAACTGTTGTGACTTTAAAGACAGTAATGCATTTCATTAACTGTACTTTTAATATTTGTCCTACACACAAGATGAAATTGTCGCATAGGTGGCACAAAAGTAATGCAGATTTTATTGTTTCAATATTGTCAATCATAGCATTTTATTTTCTATATCTGTAATGAGAGACTCACTCTGTATAATTGAAAAAGTCATATAATTACTTTAAATGGTAAAGTACTATGCTGTCTAAGGGAGCAGATAAATGTTCCATTGCCTTTGATATAGCAATTTCAGATCCAATGAGAGGGATTGAAACATGATTATGTCTAAGAGATAATAAGTCCTGTAAAAGAAATATTTATTTTGATTTGATCATGTTAAATGGGTATATAGCATTTTAATGTAAATATGTACTCACCGCTAAAAAATATCCGTCTTGATTTAACCACAAACGTCTGACCTATAATAAACATAACCTCAAATTTAATAATTTTCTTAACTTTACATAATTTTATAGAAAATTACCTGTATTACATACGAGTCCATAATGATATCGATCGATATAGGTTTTACAATTTAATGGAAAAATTTCTTTTTATAAGACACTTTAATAATGGTAATAATTGTCATTTCCATACATTATTCTAGTCTGTGACGTACAATATATATATAAGTACTTAGATACATATATTTTAATCTTAAGCCGTTTCGATTTAATATATGTTTTTAATGTATACTTTTTCCACTGACAACTGTACACTATAACAGTTACTTATGCTATGTAAAATTTAAAACTCAACTGAAACCATAATTAGTGTTTACTGATGAATTCGAATATTTTTCATGACAAAATGAATTTTTGTATTTTACACTTAACAATGTAATAAAAAATTAGTAAATGTAGCTTTTCGACCGTTAAGTATTAAAATAAGCAATTAAATATTATCAGCAATATACTATATAGTACAGGACAACGTGAATAATGTATAATTTACGGTAAATGAATGCAGATGAAACCATTCATGTGTATATTATATTAGAGTTGCTTTTATTTTCGAAAGTTGATATTTTCTTGCGGCATCCCCAGGATTCTTCCAATTAATAAAAAATCTATGCAAAGTTTGAATTCAAAGGGATAATGGAAAATGTGACTCCGGGCACTTAAACATTGAAATAATTGATCGAATATCTTTTAAATTATTGACTCTGTCGAAAAATGTGTAAAACAAAATTTGTAGATCCTGAAAAATTGCGTCTTTAACGTTGTATTATCCTTTTGATAAAACAAACGGTTATCGAAAAAATTAAGAAAAATGTCAGAACAAACTAAAAAGTGTGTGATTTCATTATCTTCTATCAATGCGAATTAGCGAAAAATATGAATCTTTTTACTACGTCTTAGACTAATCTTAGAACTACGTTTCGAAAGTCTGCTAAAATCTAATATTAAATAAATATAAGCGAATTCGTACGATGCTGTTTGGACAAGCTTAGCAAAACGAAATTCACACACACGTGCTTTTGGCAGTAGTGTCTTTTGACAGTAATGTTAAACATGAATATATCCTTCAACATAGTTTTTGCTTATTAGACGTACATTAGATGTACATTGCTTATCGCGACATAGAAGCGTTTAATATTGCATAATATATTCTTGGAATAGAAAATATTCAAGTTGCTTGTTTAGACGAAAAGTGAAAAAAAATCAGTTTTTATTTTTTTTAACTATGCCGCACCAAATTAAAAAATCTAAAAGAATTCTGAAATCACTACATTGATAATATGTTGTTACTATTTTGGTAGGTATATTAAATTTACTTGCAAAGAATAGGGTTACAACAAGAGGCGACTAATATGTAGCTTCTGGTGGGATTTAGGGATATTGGCTGGTTCGGATTACCCGTAGAGCGCTGAAGCGCTCTGTTCGTGGAGGACATACACAGAAAATAACGTCCAACAAATATGTCGAGAAAATAAAATAAAGACTTTATTATTCAGTTTTCAAGATATTAATTTTGTGATTTCTAATGTGTTTTTGATCTCTCTGAGAAAATTCGGAGGCTCCTTCGGTCTTTTTTTCCGCTCATCTTTTTGACCAATAAGAAAATAGTATCCTTGTCTGGGCTCTGATTTGTTGGTTGGTCTTCTCTCTGATGGCAACTTGATGGTGATTGGCAGTGGAGAGGCTTTTAGCGGCGCGCACCCGCGGTGGATATTCGCGGATGTTGTTTGGCGTGCAGAATAACGTTCGGCTGAGATGGAGGATGCTACACGTGCAAGGATTTTACACGTAAGGTTAAGCGAGACAGAAAAGTCTGAAGGCATTTCAAGGAGTCCTTGACTTTCTGTCCTAAGGTATTCGGAATTAGACTCGTCCTGTCTACTTGAAATTAGATTTTCCTTAGAAAGTCTTTTAAGAGGCTACGTGACTTAGCATACATTTCTCAATTAGTCTCGTCAAATAAAATCTCAACGCAGGTTTCCGCGGGACTCTCTGTCGTTGTATTTTCGTCTATTCTAATTATGGATTGTATATTCAATGTGTATTGTATATTTAAGCTATTAGATAAATACATGTATGCATCTCTGAATTATGCCCCAGATATTACATTGTGCCATTTGAATTCCCTCCTATTCGTTTAATCGCGTGCCACGCACGGCGTTATTACAACTATGTTCACGTGATAATGTACTACGACACTTCAGACACCTTTCATGTCACCCATTCGACTGTCCCTTTAAATTGGTAGCATAGCCAAGCTAAATAAATAATAATATTATTTATTTATATTTAGAATCTAATATTTATTAACATTGCTTTCGAAATATTAACATTAATTTTACAAGATTGAAAAGTTAAAACGTACATTATACATTAACAAATATATTACAATCATAGATGTTATAAGTAAATTATATATATATAAGAATGAAGACGGTTCGATGCAACATTATGACGAACCGCTGCGAGCATTAAACGCGATACGACAGCCGAGACATTGTATTGGATAGTTCCAAGAAATAACGATCAATGTAAAGCTAAATTTTCTCTGTGAGATCAGAAATATTTGAGAGATCATAGAGTTAATATCTTGGAAACTGAATAATAAAGTCTTTATTTTATTCTCGCGTCATATCTGTTGGAAGTTTATTTTTTGCGTACGTCCTCCACAAGCAGAGTGCTACAGCGCTCCACAGGCAACCCAACCAGCGAATATTCCAAAATCCCACTAGAGAACTACGTAACACAGTCACAACCGACTCTGAATAGTACTAGTCGGAAACAAAAGTAGAAAATCCGACTTCGATATACCTAACCCTATCTACCCAATCTCCCTCTACCAGCCTTTCGATTTCCCGCCTATTTTTTAAATGTTTATATTAATGTCGATATTTCAACATTTATTTTCGCATGCTTATATATAATGTTTCGATGTTTCTGTCTTTTTAGTACTAACTACATAGATTTTGATTAGTGACAACATGAAATCACAAGTGTTCAAGGAAGTAATAAAGTATCATTTAACAATTTAAAGTGGATATTACCTATCGATAAGGAATTGTCCACATGATCTCTGCTTAAGAATTTATTGAATAGATATAAAGTGTAACATGATGCAGATTCTAACACTGATATTACAAAACATCTTGAGAAGTCTCTAGAATATCTCAAAAAGACATATGTCATTATAGAATTAATTGAATTCACTTACATAAAAAAAAGTAACAAATCAAATAAAGCAAATAAAAAATTTAAAAAGTAGATATAGCTCATGCACAATAATTATAGCTTCTTTGTTATATACAACCAATCGTCAACTGAATGCAATTTATTAAAAAAGTTTTTTATTTTACTTTATAAATGGTATTTGCAATACTTTTATCTGATATGACTATTACATCTGATAATGACAAAAAATGAACATTACCTTATTAACATATCAAATTTAACAACTAAAAAAAAAAGTAGTGATTTTACTAATTGGTGAAATTTATATTAGTTAAAAATTACAGAATAAATTAAATAGACTTACAGGTTGCATTTCAAATTGTGATAAATTAGTAAAAACCATTTTAGCGTTTGGAAATTTTTTTCATATTGTTAAATTATTACCAGGTTTCAATATTTTCGGGAATGAAACGATATCGATTATTTATAAAATTGTCGAATTTGTTAAAAAATGTGATTTTGAGAATTATCTCAAGCGTATTAATGCATATAACAGATAATCAATGAATTAATAGAAGTACATTTAATTAATTATTTAATAATAGTATAAGTTTTCCTAATCCTTCACAATCTAACAAGAAAGAATATGCAAATTCTAATAAGAAAAAATAAGAAAAACAATCTAAGAAAACCATTTTTTTTTAGAAATAAGAAATAATTAGTTAAATTTAAAAAATGTAGTTGAAACTTTTGTTTTCCTTGACATTTATATAAACGAATTAAGATTAGCTAAGTTTAATAATTTCGAAAAATATTTGATCGCTAAGAAAGCTTATAAATTCACTATATCCAAATAATTATGACGAACAAATACAAATTTTTTACCAATAAATTAATTTTATAAACCGATTTTGCATGTGCAAAATTTTAGATATGAATTTTTTAAAATATTTCTAATATAATTATATTCGTTACAAAATTTAGAAACAAATGGCCATTTAACATTAGACACTCATGCTACGGCACCTTGCGCGTTTACAAAATACAGTGGCTCAAAGTAAAACTGGGACACTGACATTTTTGAGCCTTATGAAGCGATTGGTAGGGTAAGAAAAGAATATAAATAAAAAATAAAGCTATTTTTAGTAAGCTTTATTCAAGGTGATATAAGTTCACTAAAAACAAAATTTATTTACATAAAGTCATAAAAAAATGAAGTTTATAAAGTACTGGAATTTGACCTCAAAATAAAACTCGGACAGTAGACAATTTTCTTGTAAACATGTACATATGTTTTATGCTATTTTTATTTGATATTAATATTTTGTTGGTAGTCTTTTATTTGCTCTTGCAGCTTTTAATCGATCGGCATGGACCGTACTAATTTTTCGCAATACGGATTATAGACGATATTATAGACGAACATTATGAGCCGGATGCTTTGGATCATTGTCTTGTCTCCCACATGATTGTGGGACTTTTCCCTAACGAGGTTCAGTGCGCAGACTCGGAAAGAAGAAACTTCAGGTTGTTGTTTGTACTTGTAGCGTGGCCAGTCGACCACGTGAACATAGTTAGATATATATATAGTATCGATTAATGGCGCGGAGAGGCAAATTTAAATGTAAGACGTAATCGCGTATTTCATTTATAGGTATTTTATTTGGGCGCGACAGTTTAGAGTAGGTAAAGAAACACCGGGAGGATTCCACAGAGATCCCTGACGAAATTCGAGTCGGCGAGACTAATTGCGGAATTTGAAGAAAGTCAGGCAACTTCTTAGAGTAGCTTCTCCAATTCTGAATAAATTAAGGATAGTCGAAGTCCGGAATTAGTTACGGACAGGAGGTCATAAATCCTCAGTCGGGGACCTCTTGGAACTTCCTCGGACCTCTCTCTCGTTCGGTCCCACATGACCCCATATCCCTCGTTTTGGCGGGCCTTAACCCTCGTGCGTACCCCTCCCTCGCGCATGCGCTATTAAGATCCATCCACTACCAATCAACATCAAGCAGCAACCGGAAGACGAGTCTTCCAACGAATCAACGCCAAACCGCAACCGGAAGACGAGTCATCCAACGAATCAACGCCTAGCCAGAAGATTCTAATTTTCCTATTGGCTAAGGAAGGGAGACGAGAAGGAAGAAGCTGGAAAACGGATTCGAAACTCCAGGACGAGGCAGAGCTCATTGTAGAACTGAGGGAGTTACATCTCTAAGAACTACGAATAAAGTCTTTAACAGTTTTCGCCCTTAACTCTGTGTAACAAAGTT
>CM052093.1:3307865-3330174 GCA_028453745.1 Agapostemon virescens | reverse complement strand
AGTGTGTTAAAGTCTACCTTGAGATCCACGTCCATATAATCCTAACATATCTTTATTTTTTTTCATCACAATTTCGACCGATAACAGTTTTTAAATAATTTCCTTACACACTATTTAACAAGCCAATCTTACTAACATCTGAAAAGACACTTAAATTATTTGTTCCAATATTTAAAAACTAATTCCTTTTTAATGAATGTGCTAGTACTTTTATTCAGCATTGTATATGCTAGAAATATATGTTGCAGGTTTGATGTTTCTGTAGTGTATTGATTATACACATCAATCATTCCGACTTTGATACATTGCAATTTTGCTTACACATGTAAATGTTACATTGACATTGACATACATACTATTCTTCAAATTTACATCATTAAACTTCTTGGCAGAAACAATTACCTACAATTATATTCAATAATATTAATTTTACAAATCATACTGTATTTATAATAAACATTTCTATAGTCTTGATTATTGTAAATGTTGTAATGTTAAATATGAAAATATTTTTTATATTCATTCAATTCTACTACATACAATAAAAATAAACAAAAGTTTAGCATGGTTAACATTTACACTACGCAGTAAACATAAAACACAAAAATGGCACCTACAATGAGGTAATTGAACTATTTGAATAAATGCAGTATAATTTGGTGAAAAGTATTTTAGGCGATAATATTGTTATGGTAATACAGAGTATCTGCCGTGGAGCCGTAATGTTTAATTAATACATTATTGTTCAGTATTGTACTATATACAGATTGCTCCTCCACACGTTTGTTCTGGCTTTGTTGAAGATTCGGAATTAGATCCTGAAAACGACCCGTAAAAGGGCCTTTTCCCGCAACAACAAAAGCGAGTGAGAAGCTCTGTCATATCATTTCTTTCAGTGTCATCCCTATAAAGACCACTAGACGCTTCGTCTGTACACATTGCTATGAACGTTTGCAAATCATTTTTCGGAAACCCGTCACGATAATATAACTTAATTGTATCATAGGCATCCATTATCACAGAAATGAATAAACTTAAAACCACGTAAATGTACAACGAAATAAACGTGTATAAATAGATCCTAGAGTACCACCACAACATTGGCGATTTGAACGATGTTATTGTAAATGTGGCGAACATGTCATCGCCATTTATAAGTGCAAATAAGCATTCAGATGTTGTGGCGAGAGATCGAAATTTTATGTGATACGGTCCTAAAATTAACCAGCCAGCGAATGTAAAGCCGGCGTAAATAAGTATTGCACAAAGTAAAAATCGTGCTAATTTGGGGGCAGCCTTTTTCAATGTTAAAATAACAACGTTATATGTTTTAAAGAAACCGAGGTAACGCAGTACGCCGAACCAAACGAGTAAATTACCTGTCCCTAGGAATATACTACATATATCCCAATTATCTCTACTATACTGTTTTCGTTCGATCTGTTCTTTCACAGCTGAGCCAATGATAATTAATAGATCATTTACAATGATCATTACGTACCACAAATTTAAAAATTCTAATCTCCCTTCGAAGCTCAATACTTTGCCATATGTTGTCTTAAAGAAATTCATGGTTACGAATTTCAACAATTGTGCTCTATATATGGCTCTTGAACATAAAACAAGAGACACCGTACAAATGAGGATCACTGACAAATTAAGTAATGTTCTTATAGCTGCTTCGATACGACTATCAGTAATGTATTGTGTATCACCTTTGCACTGTAATCTTTTTGGTATAGTATCTAGCGAAAGCAACATTTGTCCATCAAAATCACAATTGTCAAGACCAATTTCAATGTTAAATTGATAACAATCTGGCGGCGATATCGGTCCAGCAGCTTTTAAATTAACTGTTTTTAAAGCGAAGTTTAAACTAGCCCTAACAAGGGCTGAGAAATTTATATTGATATTTTGTAACGACAATAACTGCTTTGATGTATTGACTTCCTTGTAAAGTTGATGAGTTACATTGACACATGTTTTTATGATTTCTTTGTCAAATACATAACTTTCATTAAAACCAAATATAATACCTTCTTTGTAATGAAATAAACATAGGACAGCTGGGACTACCGAATTATCTTCTGCTGTATAAGAATAAGATCCAATTGCATTACTAAGATTAAAGTAACCGTCTAAAGCATAATTAATCGTGTTATAAAACTCCTCTTGTTTGTAAATTGCAAGTGGACCGATCGCTGGTGGATAAACTGGTACCTGAAAGCGAAAATAATCAATCTTAAATATATCTAATATCTGTGCGTATAGCATAAGTGTACCAAATAAATGTATAACAATATACTACCTCTTGCCATGCATCCCATCCTTTAAGGAATAAGTGCGAGAAAGCTAATCGATTATCCCAGGCATAATTCACGTGCATATAATTATTATGGGCAAATAAACACAGTTGTACGGTGACCAATATAATCTTGATTACTTGTACAATAAATTTGTATGGGAAACGACGCTTCGCTTGCCACTTCTCAATAGGGTTCATAAAGAAGAATTTCAATTTTCTACGCAGTTTTACTTCTGCTAATGTTGTTACATAACAAAATGGTAAATCTCCTATGGTCGATTGATGGTGACTGTAATAATAAAAGTATTCGAATATAAATCACAAAGGTATACGCAAGCTTTTTCAATGAATAATAAATCATTATCTGGGGTGACTAGTATTAGGATGACATCTATATAGTTAAATAACATATCTCCAAAGATATGATATCGGATGCAATAGCTCATTGCAAATCAATGACATGAACCAAATGACAAAGGAAAACCAATGATACAAAAGTCGCATAAACGCCCATTACCGATTGAAGATAACGCATAGATTAATGCGATAATATTGTAACACAATGATTTTAACGAGCACTCTGATCACGAGGAAACATAGAAACATACAGCACGATAAAATTACGAACCTTGGACTAGCTGCGTTCTCATCGAGTAGTCCATTTTCACCGTTCACTTCATCCTCGCTGTCAGGTCCATTGCTCCACGAATGGTTCCTGAGGCTGTTTCCTGTAGACTCCTCTCGTAAATTTCGTTTGCGCGGTTCTGTCATTTCGTACAAGTCGCCTTGCGGAACAACACTTGAATGGACCCAAATTTTTACCGACAAAAAATGATTTATCCCGCGGAATTACCGTCCCAGTTTCCGACGGACGACGAGAGGCTGAGTTGTTTACATGCGTTGATCTGCGAGGAAACACCACAAAGATTACTCATAGATATCGGTTCCTTTCTCACGATCGTATCACGTTTAGCCCGAAGGTAATGCACAATAAAAAGCGGTCGGAACAATTTCGCGTTGTTAACAGCGACCATTACAGACCATCTAATTCACCAACTAAATTTGACTGATCGGCGCGCTGTATCGGTCATTCGTGAAACCAGTTGATCGCACGGGAGGGGATAGGCGGCGGGGTGACGTGTGTGCTTCGACAATTATATTGCACAGACGCACACCGTGCTTTTATCGCGTGTCAATCGAAAATTACATTCGATCATCACCGTGAATACGAATTAAACATTTTCATTTCCGACATTCTAACAGTTTCCTTTTTCTCAATGAATATCAAAAGGTTCAATCGAATATCGAACTGCCCAGTAGTAGTGAATCTTCTGGAAAATAAATTGTTTATAAACTTCTACAAGCCTATTCGTTACTTCAAATATAATTAAAAACCCTTAGCACTCGAGTAGCGACTCTGGGGCGCCACGAAAAATTGCCATACACTATTTAAAATAATTCTAACATCGCCATCTTTCTATCTAAGAAATTGATAAAAATTTAACGATTTTAAAGTAACAGTAAAATACCCTATGTTCATAAGATGAAATAATTCATGTAGAATGAAAATATAATAGGACAGAAGAAATGGCTTTGGTTTTCTAGTTAAAACCGCTTCGAGTGCAAAGGTTTAAAAAAAATATATATATATATAATTATAATTACATATAATTCATACAACATATCATTATATATAATTACATATAATTTCATACCTGATATAAAAAATTTAGAAAATAATGTATTAATAATAACAACGTTTATTTAACGTTAATTAACGTTTATTTAATATTTAATTTAACCAACTACTGGCCTGAACAGGCACACTGGTTCATGTCGTTATGACCATTGGCCTTTACCGCTCCCGTAATGGAGGTCACAAATTTATAATACTTGAAATGTTATTTACAAAAAGCAACAAACAACATTCATATACTATATATATATATATATATATAGCGACTCCGAGGTGCCACGAAAAATTGCCATGCTATTATTTAAAACAATTCTAACACCGTTATCTTTATATTTAAGTTAATTGATAAAAATGTAACGGTTCTAAGGACGAGTAACGGTGAAAGAAACCCTCGCAAAGAAACGCATTGGTTTTCTTCATTGAAACAGCTTCGAGTGCAAAAGGGGTTAAGGTGAAATAGTATCATCGTAACTCGTACCGGGTGAATTTCAATGATACAGCAGTTAATTGTATTTGGAACATGAGAAACTGAAAAGTAGCTGCCCGATGATTCGTTATCACGCGATGGCCGAACGTTGGAAGCAACAGGGCTAAATGCGGAAGCGTCAATTAGCAGAGGCCGTGAAAACAATGTGCAGTTGCGTGGCAAGATAGGAAGTACACGTAACACTCTGAGGGGGTAATCGGATCAGACTACTGGAAACCCTTTCTTTGTCGGCGGAGTCGGTTCGATCTAGACCGTTGTTGGGGCGAATTCGATGGGTAGCTAGCGGAGCGTGGTCTCAAAGAGATCAGCCGATGGAATTTAAGAGTAATCAATTAACGTGAAAAGGGAAAGAGAGAAAAATTCATAGTGGCAAGCACGCGGACGGACCTCCGCGTGCACTGATCGAATGACGAGGGGGTGGTTGTGCGCGCGTTCCCTCTGGTTGCCTCTGGTTCGAGGATCGGCGCGCGTTCTCGGTGCGCCTTCTGCGCCAGCGTATCAGCCCTCGCAACATACACACGAGTGGTGCGTCCTGCCGCGCGCGCCAAGTATCTAGGAGAGGAAGTGCAGCGACGAAGCCGAGCTAAGCTCGGCCTTCCTCGACCGACCGTAGGCGCAGTCTCTCATCGTCAGTCTTTCTCGTTCCTGGACCCGAGAGAGCACGCTTTCGGGGTCAAATCCATCCTTGGTGTCCAACCACCTCGTCGCCAGCCCTCAGCTGTACTCGGTCACCGACCCGTGCATACCCATTCTCATTGTTCACGCGACCCACTGGCTTTGCCAGCGTACCGTGTGCTCTGTGTTTTCGGAAGTGTTACCTTCATCGGGGTGAAGCAACCGACCCATCGTCGCACCAGCGAGAATAAACAGAGAGTGGCCACACGATTGTTGTCTTTCCCCTTTTCTCTTCTTCTCTTCTTCTTCTCTTCTTCTTCTCTTCTTCTTCTCTCTCTCTCTCCCCCTCTCTCTCTCTCTCTCTCTCTCTCTCTCTCTCTTTCTCTTTCTGTTTCTCTGCTCCTCTGTCTTTCTCTGATTTTCTCACTCTCGCTCACACTGTTCACTCCCAGCCTTACAATCAATCCGAGGACTACACTCCGTTTTAGTCGACTTGCACAGGCTTGTCGTTGACTCAAGTCGCGTCGCGCGACTACCACGAGACGAATCGAGAACAGAAGTAAAGCCAGAAGCATGGTGGATCAACAGCAGTCGGATCAGCAACAGGAAGCCGTGCCAGGCGTGGTGGAACTGAACGTGGGCGGTGTATTTTATACCACCGCGTTGACCACCCTCACCCGGGAGAGTAACTCTCATCTTGCCGCTTTGTTTTCCGGAAAAGTGCCGGTAGAGAAGGACGCGAAGGGTAGATATTTCCTGGACCGGGATGGGGTGCTCTTCCGTTACGTTCTCGATTTCCTGCGCAATCAGGCGTTGGTCTTGCCCGAAGGATTCCGAGAGAAGGAGCGATTGAAACAGGAGGCGAATTTTTACGGTTTGCCTGGCCTGGAGCGTGCTATACAAGAGAACAAGTTTTCCAATACGACGGGTAGAAGGGTGACCGGGTACATCACCGTCGGCTACCGCGGCAGTTTCGCGTTCGGTCGCGAAGGTCTGCCGGATGTGAAGTTCAGGAAGCTGTCGAGAATCCTTGTGTGCGGCCGCGTGACGCTCTGCAAGGACGTTTTCGGGGAGACGTTGAACGAGAGTCGCGATCCAGATCACATGACTTTGGATCGATATACGTCCAGGTTTTTCCTGAAGCACAGCTCCATCGAACAAGCTTTCGACATGCTCCAGGAGCAAGGATTCAAGCTGGCCGGTAGCTGCGGTTCCGGCACCGCTGGCGGCAATTCGGAACAACCGAAACCTGGCACGGACGCCGAGGAGAATCGTTGGAATCATTACAACCTGTTTGTCTTCGTTCGTGATTAAATAGAGCTCGTCGTTCCTCCTTGGTCTGATTTAGCTGAACGAGTCGGTTGTTCGGTATAGTTGGTGTCTTCTCGACGGGATCGACGACGTCCAGAGTTCCAGATTTGCTAAACGCCGCCTTCGAGATCCTGCGTTGTCGACGATGGAATGGACGACGGTTTTCTGGAGATTCTTCTTTCAGGACTGATTCGCAACCGGTAGAGTAAAGAGTAGATGAACCTCCCGTGACCATTGTACACGTACGAGTATTATTCAGATTCATCGAGCTACTAGAGCAATGTCACGCATTCCTCTTTCGAAAGTCTTTACTCGTCTCCTACGCTCCACGAACGGATCCGCAACAGTTTCGTTGTCGGAGTTCGCCTTTAAAACGGCGGATCTTTGTCGAAGTTGCCAGATTCGTCCCGCATGCGAACAATTCAACGTCGAGTTGAACGTCGGTCGAAGTGGACTGGGAACGAAACAATACCAAGTTCATTTAGCTTAATTCCGCGAGATAGGGACTAATTGGTCGTGGTACAATGACCAAGAGATCGGAAGTAACTTTGAAGACGACGAATGAAATAATATTGGGTCGTTGGATCTTTCGAAGTTTGTTTCTCCGTTCGAGTTCGCTGGTTAGAGGGTCACGGAATTCGTTCGAACCAGAAGGTGGCTCTAAACGACAACGCTTACGAGACACGAGGGAAGATAAGACAAAGGAAAGAAAGAAAATGATTATCGTCAGGACCGACAGATTCGACGGAAGACCAAACTTTTTTGAAATTCGAACGCGTTTATCTGTATACTCGCTGGATGTTATTATTACTCGTCTATTTATGAGTCGAACAAGTATCCTCACGAATATACAAACTAAACATTCGGCGTTGAGATTCAAAGACTCGTCGAATACTATGTTCGAGCTGTTCGTGGACTTCCGGTGCGGCGATTTGAAAAAAAAAAGAAAAAAATGGAACGAAAGAAAAAGACGAGAGACACGTTGTTCCATACGCTAACACGGCATCGCTGAAAGGGAAATCACTTTGAAACGAGACCAAACAGCGTGAACCAATCAATCAACTCAGAGTTTTACGATTATTTAAAAACGAGAGTATAATAAAAACGGGTGATACATAACAGACAAAGAACGTAGAATAGAATCGGGCTGGCCACCCAACGTTTCCCCTCTTATCATCGTTATCAATCTTATCATCTGGATAGATCGTGAAACGGAGATGTTCAAGACTCAGCTTCAAGCAACGCTGGTCGACTGTTCGAGGTTGAGTTGATGTCGGACAGGCTGGGAACGGTGTACAAGAAAACGTGCGCTCTCGCGCGCTCGTGTGTGTGTGTATGTACGTATCGTGTAAACGTAGATTGTGTGTACGTACACGCCACAGCCGGTGTTAAACGCATGTCGTCGACTGATTCGAAGTAATCGCTTAGGTCGAACGTATCTCCTCGAACTGGTTCTTTGTTAGAATCTTAAAGGGTCCTGTCAGCGTACTCGCGAGCGAAAACGATAAAGTACATGTAAGTATACTTAATAACAGACAGAACGGTACCACTTTCGAGATCGTCGCGTCGAAAGATCACCGAACTATCGCAGGCGTTTAGGAAGAAAATTAATTTCACCGTTGCGTCTCCGGCGGAAAAGAAAAAAGAAAATTGTAATCGGTGCTGGATGTTTCTCTACCTGCGTGACGAGTCGCACGATATCCATTCGTGTAGGCCGAAAAACGTTTGGTCAGCGGGAACGATCGGGTTGGAACACACTCGCGTAAATAGAGCGTCGAATGCGTTGAATAAAACGGGTATGTTCGGGAGCGTTTCGACGGGTTTGTCGACGAGAAAACGAGCGAGACGAGACTACCGGCGAATGTCGGTGCGACGGCCGTTAGGAACGCGGCTCGGATTTTTCCCCTACGGGACGAACAACTACGAATTAAAGCGGATAACACGGTCGTGGACAATGACGTTTACGTTTTATCGCGACTCTGATTATCGGCATCATATTGTATCGGCTCGGTTTCAAGAGGCTTGCGCGAGCGATCCGCGATTTCCGTCGAGCCAGTAGTAACCGTTTATCGTTTTTAAAAATACGAGGCAGAATGTGTTTAATGCGATCTCAGACACGGTCAGCAACAAGTCATTCCAACCCGCGGAGAAAATAAAATGATCCAGTGGGGGGTTTCCCGGCGGAGGAACACGCAGATTTTCCTCTGGGTTCTCGCCGAAGAACCGGGGCAATTTTTCAAGATGAACGAGCGCGATCGTGTCAGAGCTAAACAAATGGTTCCTTTCGAGAAAATTTAAATATCCGGACACCGGGGATCCCAGCGTGAATTTCACTCGGCCTTAAGTAGATCCCCAGCCCGGCCCGGCCCGTATTTTATTTCACGATTTTCGACTTACGCGCACGGTGGAATTGATAAGGCATCCGCGCGGCCGTTCTCCCGGTTGCAAGACAATCTTATCGGCCATTTCGGTAGTACATAGATTATGTTGCTCTTTCTTTTTCTTGTCCGCCATGCGTTGCCTCTTATTAGAACACCGAATAGAATTAGTTACGATGTCCCGTTGCGTTCGATGTAAACGATTCTGTCGGCCGCTCGTCGACGTTGCAAACGCTCGTTGTCGGCCTGCAGAAATCTGAGCTGCCTTCGTAAATAGCTGTCTATGAATTCGTGATTTTTTCCGTGTTATCGGATTCTCGTACACTCTCGTTCATAAATCACAGGCCACTCGCATTACGCACAGCAGAATTTAAAGTATTCCTCGGATCGTAGAAGACAAGATTGCTTAACACGTTGAACGCCATGGTGGTCACCGGTGACCGGCAGCATTGTGCTGTTTAACAATGATTAACGTTAAATCAACAACATCTAGCAGCAATTTATTCCTATCGAAACTAACCAGATAGTAGTGTGAGGTGAGAACTTCGTTATCCAGTGACTAACAATTCTTTTCGATAACGTTGGTCGTTTCTATGAACGAAATAAATGAAACTGGTTCGAAGCACCTAAATTCGTTTGGCAGTCAACGTGTTAACCAATTAACTGTGGCGATCTCTTTTCAAAGCGCGCATCTATGTTTGTCGCGAAAATCAAGAGTTCTAGCCAGAGCGTACAGAGATGCATGACTCTATGTCAAATTATTTATAATTTTCATTTGTTTGTTTCATTTCGTCTTCACCTCTAAACATTTTAAACATATTCAAATTTACGAATATAATTTAGTTTTCGGCAGAATTACAATTTAAATATCAAATTCTAACCAAATTTTACGCATGACGGATGTAATCGTCATGACACAAAATTCTGCCACATCTCCATGATGGATATAGTCGTCAAACACACTTAACTGGTTAAAATTGAAGCGATCTTTCGCGGATTTTTAATATTCCTTTGTCAATCTTTGGGTTTGATCATTCTTTCTCTCTCTCTCTCGCGCTGAACGAAAAAGTACGCCAGACACCGTGTTGAATTACTTGTTCAATGTTGTTTTATATCCTTTGTACGTGAAACGCTTAATTTCTGTTCCCACGATTTTTCCGAAAGAGTCCGAAGAGAAGCGCGTTGTTACGAATTTATTAACAATAACCCGTTCTGAATAATAATTACTTTTGAAAACTAATTTGTTGCAGTTACTATTTCGCATAATGATAACGATAGAATCGAACGCGACGGTCTTATCCCTTAATTTATACTCTCTTTAATTCAGGTGCCCAGTGATTTATGGATGGTAGCATGAGATTATCATTCAATTCTAGAAAGCACTGCATTGTTCGGAGAAGCGATTGTTAACGTATTATCGACAGCTACGTGCTCGTACGTACGTATGTGTGTATAAAACAGTGTGGCCGAAGTTTCGACATGATACCGATTTAGCTCAGTATGCGGAGCTTCCGGACCGGAAGTTCGAAATTTGGCAAGACCAAAGCCGACCTTTTGTGCTCCGGCGATCGCGCGGTATATGTTGATAACATACCCGACGTGTCAAAGGGTGCACCAGCTATTGATGATTGGATCATGAATCGCTGGAATCCGATAGGCAGCTAACTGTGCAGCCTACGCTCCGTTACATCACGAAGGTCATCGGCGATAGTTCGCGAACGTAGACTGTATCGCTCGCACCGAGATCGGTGGACGTATTTTTTTTTTGTCGGATCGATCATGAGACGCGAATAATTAACTGGTGCTAGATATCACGGGGATCGTTCCTTTAGAATGATCGTAGAGTTTCGACTTTCAATGTTTCGTATCTCGACTTTGTTAGTCCGAGGAATGTTTGTTCGGACGGTGTTTCCAGGTGCACCGAGAGTTAATCGAGAATAGACAGTTACGCTGTCAAGATTACAATCGAAGACGGTGGTAACGATTAGATGTAGTCGACGACGAGAGGACCAAATCAAACAAATTTTTATTCCCGAAATCGGAGCAGTTTGTTTCGAGGAAAGAACGAATCGTCGTAGAAAGTAGTCGATCGAGAGGAGTTCGTGAAGAAAGTCGCAAAGGTACAATCGTTAAATTCATCTCAACTAGTTTCTGTAAATATCTTTATTAGACCAAACCGATCGTCCGAAGAACATTTAATTATCTTTGCAACAAACTGTGAAACCATCAGTCTGCTCGAGACCAGTTACAATATCGCTGAGGCCAAAGATCAGCTGCGAAAACATACGGAAGCGGCGGGGTCTACGAAGGTCGCAGCCTCGACACCAGGCGAAATTCTAAGAGGCGTGAAAATCCAATTGGCCACATTCCCAATCTCGGTGTACCTGGGTTTCTCGCGAATCAAATCGTGCTCGAATCGGTACTTCGATTCACGGCGTGTCCCGACGCCGCCGATTACCCCGAACATTTCGTTCGAATTCCTATTGGAGAAGTCGTTGCGATCGAACGATCGTGGCTATCACGGACCGATCTCGGCCCTAATTCGTAGATTAGAAACGGCGCACCGCGGTTTCGCTCGCCGTCGAAGGAAACGAGTCTCGGACGAGCGAATCAAAGAACCGATCAAGAGGATAACGATTCTTGGCGCGTGTCCGTCGACTCCTTTCCTTCTCATCGAGATAGATTCGGCGAGCAGAAAACGAGAAGCCACGTGCACCGTCCACGAACGAACGGGCTGAAACGTGGACCATGCGTGCCAGGCATGCATCTAGCATTTCGTTTGTGCTCAGGCAAATCGCTTTTTCCAAACGCTTTCTCTGCGACGTGGATGCAAACCATTCGGAACGGTCGTATTCGCAACGAAACGTCAACGAAGCGTTGAACCCACCAACAAAAAGGGCAGAGAGAAAGAGAGAGAGTGTATGTGTGTGTGTGCGAGAAATAGAGAGAGAGAGAGAGAGAGAGAGAGAGAGAGAGTCGTCTACGCGTTATTTTCCGCTAAACGTTCAGGGATTATAGTACCGAGATTGAAAATGTTGATACGGAATGGATTTTCCTGATGCAGTTTCTGCCCGGCGAACATCAATCTTATTCGTTTTTGTCTCGTCGCGGCACGGCCTGGCACGACGTTTGCATAAAATAAATTGAAAAGCAAGTACCCGCAAACGTTCGCGGACTTAATGGCGAAAGAGATCAGAACTGCACTTTGTAACACGAGAGCTCGATTTCGTTCACGTTCGTTCAGCGTTCGTTCGTTGAATGTACACGCGACTACGACGGTGTTAGGTAGCGTGTAAGACGATGCTACACTGTGACGATACTGAATCATTGTACATGTATATACATAAATCGAGAGAGCAAAAATAAAACAACAAAAAAAAAAGATGATATGACCGAGCGCGTCAGATTACTTTTCCTCGGGTGTTGTCCCTTTTCTCTTCTCTTTTGTTCCTTTCTTCCGTTGTACTCTGCCGTTAGAGGATCGAATGCGAGTCGGTAGGGTGCACGATAAGTGGAATACGGGTTTATGCATTTACAACGAAAATGTGTAACCGCAGTTTCAAATTATAGAGAAAGTCAAAGAATTACGGGGTATATATTCGTTTGAGCTTGTAAATGTTTTAACACATTGACCGTCATGTCACCCATATAGAGGTGACAGAATTATTTGTCCATGTTTAAAAATCGATTTGTACGTTAATATATTCGTTGCACTAAATTCAGTTGATATCTGAAGAATATCAAAAGGTTGAAGGATAACTATGTGTCACACATTTTAAGTTTTCAATTGTTGCTTCATTAAATAAATTAGTTTGATTTAGTAGAATTTTTGAGGTTGTTAGTTGGCCAGTTAAAATGTTATACCCGTACGTAACTGTGACTGATAGACTGGGGGTATTTTGCATTTATAACAACAACGAGTAGATGGATTTTTAAACAGTGAGAAACCTAAAACAGTTTATAGACATTGACCTATTATTTTTAAGATAGTCAAATTATCAATCACTTGCCCTGCAACATCGTGTCAGACACGTGATGTAATCTATATCCTATTTATTACATTTAAATTGAAACATTATTTCATTTGATAATTGTTAGTGTACATCCATTGGAGAACGTATAGCGCAACAGTTCTAAATTCTGTTTTTATTTCAGTAAGTAATGAACTCCAAAGAAATTTTAATCATTGCAACCGTAAAATAAATCGTAAGGCAAGGCATTAAAGGGATAGCAGTTTTGGATTTGATTTTTGTTTCTTATAGCTGACGTAGAAAACGTAGATTTTGCGTAAAGATTTTCAGTACAGTGATTTAGAAAAGACCCATTTGCATTCAGGAACGACACGATCGATTGTACTGATAAAAAGCAAAAAGCGAATATGTTACAGTTCAATATTACTTTCGATCTAGTAAAATAATAGAAGGCTACAAGAAATGCCTAAATAATTCCTGCTTTCTGCAACAAATATAGGACATTTCTGTTTTGCATAAATGTACGCAGCTTAATCGTAACAAGGGTGCGGAAGGTTATGTATTTATAACAATTTCCAATCAACGGAACGTAGTAAAATATTTTAACCGTCCACCGAACGCGATGTAGAAATTACGTTGGAGTTATAAATAAATTATTTACACAATCGAGGATTAATCACAGAAATGCCAATATCTTTGTATAGCTCGCATTATTCAACGAAATGTCAAAATACGTGGTAGCATTTTGGGAGTTATGGTATCTGCAGTATTTTGTATATTTATGTCACCATAAGGTATTTATAGTGTCAATTCTGGTTCTGTAGTTCTGTGATTTAATCTACTTTCAAGGGAGGAATGAACTTTATTAATTTATTCACTGTTTTGCGAATTCTCTTGTTTACTAGTTTTGTTTTCTTGAATTGTCTTTCAAATTCTTGATTTTGTCATAATAGTTTTACATACTCGCTTTAATAATCTGCGAAGAAGAGAATAATACAATAAACGATTTTTGTAAAAAACAGTAGTCGTTTTAAAACAATTACTGTACAAAATTGGTGTTGAAGAAATAAATTACTGTTGTTACACGTTTATCGAAGCAATCCGTGAATGTGTATCCAAATTCACACTTTTATAAATAAAGTGAGATTCGAAGTGATATTCTAAAGATAATTCAACTTCTTTCTAAAAGTTTTCTGTAAATTAAAAATAGAATGAAATACTATTAAATCATACAAAATATTTTTCTGGGATTATTTTTGCACTAAAGATGCATCAAATTCTGAGATAATAATAAGATTATAATTTATATTAATATATTTACGTCGGAAATTTAAAATTCTTTTAAGTATTCTAAATTTAATTTATTCATTAAAACGTAGGAATAATTTCAGAAAAGAGTTCAATGTGTGTTACTTTAATTCTGTTGCAACTGATATTAGGTTACCGAAGTTTTTCGCTATGCTATATATATTATTAAAGTAAATACGCTAAAATCTCGTACAAGTGAAGTAATTTCCAGTCAATTTTCTTTGTTACTTTTATTCGTGCGTGCTATAATGTGATTTAGTATAAATTCAGTAATACACTTTATCCGTTACATATAATCTTATAGAAAATATCTCAAGAATAAATGAATAGGTATTCGACGGGTTGCAATGATGTCGTGTTATGTAATGATTAAAAAGTACCTCGATTAGTGAGAATTCATTCGCGTTAAATTGGAAACGAGTATTTAGTTAAATACCACGGTTGTTTTAATAACAAGCAAAGATTCATTGACTCCGGCAATTTATTGCTTTTTTAATCGAATTAATGTTTAACCCACTTCGGATCCATTACACTTTCTATTACAATAACCGTATTGGATCCACCGATCATCGTTCACTGCTGACAGAAATGGTCTCGCGAATACACAACGTGAAACAGCAAACTTGCTTCTCGATTTCATTAATTTTCTTCCTCGATATTGAATTCTAAATTGATTGCTTCAACAGATACTCCGACTCCGTAGATCAAAATATTTACAATAATAAATAGGTACATATTTATTAATCATGATTCTTTTAATTACAATCCATAAAATGGCAGCTATGTACTGAAAGTACTACCATTACTTTCTCGATAAAATGGTAATATAGTTGAAAATATATTCATCCTCTGCATTGTTTTTATAAAAAAAAGAGCAACTCATTTCTGTAAAATGAAAAACATGATTAATGTTCAGTTCAAGTGTGCATTTATCAGATTGAAAAATAAATTTTTTTTAAATTTAATTTAATGATAAAATGGGGCAAACAAATATGTTTTTATATTTTGAATCACAGTAATAATTTATGTAATTGGATAGAAAGGCAAATGTTTGAGTGGGATGTTACTTTGAAATCTCTGTGAGATGTTAAGGAAGCGTCTTCGGTACTTCTACAATTTTATTTTTAATCAAGGAAATAGTGGTCCAACTGCAAACACACTATTTTCACGTCAGATTAAATGTGTAGGACTGTTACATTAGCTGACTGCGATTTACCCTCGTTTGCTAGCCGTTGTTATCTCCTTTAGTTCTTGGAACTGGCTTAATATAGTGTTTATTTTAACAGTGAACCGACTTTGGGATTTTAGTTGTATTTCGTGTTAGATACCTGTACTTCGCTCGCACTCATCGGCACAGAAAAACACTTGGGATTTCCTGGAGTTCCAGCTACCTCTCTTGACAACTGTCGCGATCCGTGGTTAATTAAAGCGGTACTTTTCCATTTCGACAGGGGCAGAAGATACTCATTTATTTTACATTTCGTTCTTATTTCACTATTCTGTTTCGCATTATCGATAGAAAATTCGGAAGAGTATTTTACACGAAGTTATTAAAATAATGCTACTTGCAACACGCTGGTGTCAACAACAGTGAGGGAATTAGATTTTAATTCGACGCACTAATTAAAGAGAATTCACGCAAACACGAAATCCGAAAAGATTTAATTATTAATTATTTTGTATGGCAGCAATTTACATTACAGTAATGAGAAATCATTACTAATGAGGAAGCATTTCCAAGGGGGGGATGGATGGGAAATTGATTCTGTCCGTGGACATTATTCGATTTATATAAATCGTTGAGAAACATTTGTTTTTCCTTTGCAAACATGAAAATTTTAAAGCAACCTAACAGTGACACTGAAAACGTTATTTCTCATTCTACTAGGAATTATTAATACAGAATTACCCGTGCTAGTCTGATCACTGTAAATATGAATGAAGAACTCCCTTTTTATCTGCTACATTATTAACGATAAAATAATTTCAATGAACAGAGTTTGTGAGGGACAATTGCGAGAGAAGACATTAAATTGTAAAATCGTGGTATTTGTAGCGTCAAGCAGAATTTAATTTAATTCAAACGATACAACTTGAATTACCTCACAGCGGAAACCACTCGTTTTAAGAAAATGTATTTGAGAAAAATTCGGTTTTTCTCTTCGTGTTTCCTAAGAGCTTTATACTTCTTGAATAAAATACTGGAAAATCATTTTAATTGGATTAAAATATGGTGCAATGCATGAATAAATTACTTCTCGTTACAATGCAGGCAGAAGGACAACCGACGACAGAGGGAAGCTTTTTCAGATATTGTACCAGAAGTAAATTAAAAAAGAACATTTTATCAGACACTTCGGTGGATTCACACAAATGAAAGTTAGAACAATAGAATATGAAAAATGGTTGTAAAAAGAGCTTAGCAATATAGAAATCGTGAAAAGCTTAGTATATGTATTACCTTGTGCTTGTAATAACAGTAGGAATATACAGGGTGATCGGTAATTGCCGATACAACTGAAAAATAAATAATTCTGTTTAGTCAGAGGATAAATTTAGTAAAGTTAATAAATAAATAATTGTAAACTAGTATAAATAAACAAAATAATTAATAACAGTTATCTTTCAAAACGCTCCTTCATCTATACTAATTTCTTACATCACACAATCAAATTCAGTTCATACATTTTTATTTCACTTATTATGTTTCATTCTCATTGCTACCGCACATATTTATACAAAGTCTACGTAAGAGAATAATTAAAAAATGTAAAATAAAACCTTTTCCTATTTGTTTTCGAGTAAATCGGGCATCGTCTAACGCGTCTGTTCATGACATACTGATTCTACTTGTTACAAATGCTGGGCGAACTTGACAGATTTTTAAAGTTAATATCATCGAAACTGTAGCTTTATATGAACAAATTTTATGCTACCTTTTCAACTTATTTCTTTTACATTGAATCATCCCCTTTTCCCTGGTTGTACCACTAGTTGCCAATCATTTTATATGCATCGTCTAACGCGTTTGTTCATGACATACCGATTCTACTTGTTACAAATGCTGGGCGAACTTGGCAGATTTTTAAAGTTGATATCATCGAAACTGTAGCTTTATATGAACAAATTTTATGCTACCTTTTCAACTTATTTCTTTTACATTGAATCACCCCCTCTTCCCTGGTTGTACCACTAGTTGCCAATCATTCTATATATTTAGCATTATTGGAATCGTTGGACTACGAAATTGGAAAAAGCGTCAAGGTGACGTGGCGGAGGAACGAGCAGCACGACGTTGATGTTAGCTTGAAAAATCAATCAAAAGAGAGTTGAACTCTGGGAAAAAATGCTGAACAAGATCAGGCTCATGCTCATGTAACCATAGATACATCCTGCTTCGCCTTCGGAGATTTTTAATACACTTTTTTCGTTTACTCATTTTCTCTTGGGTCCGCAATAATTACAGAAATATCGGGATTCGGATTGACTTGAAAAAGTTGCAGTACGTTGAATGTGTGTTCTTTCGTAACCCAGCACTCAGATTAAAGTGTGTCCAAGGATGTTATTTTTGTAAAAGATTTTGTGTCATACTTTTTTCCAGTGTTTTTCTCCTTTCATTTAAGAAAGTTCGTTGAAACAGTGGTTTTCCTTTCTGTTACTCTGATCATTTTGCTGCGAGCTTACCCATGTCAGATTTCCCATCAAGCTAAAGTCTAGATAAGTAGTATAAATCCATCTACAATATTTGAAATTTTTAATGATTATTGGTTCATATCGTTAGTACTCTAAATATTGATTTTACGTTGAACCTCAATTAAGATCAATAAAGTATAATATAAAAGAGCGTACGAATCTTTTTAAGTAATGTTATTGGATCCTGCAAAATATATTTTCACCAAATACAAGTAATTTTGAAATATGAAATTACCGAATATAAAATATTACAGCTATTTAAAAAATTAGTTTAGGTTAAAGGCAGTAGTTGCAAGCTACATTAATGATTTTTGTCCATACAATTGCTCGTTCCTAGTACGTAAATGGAATCTGGACAACGAAAAAGAAAAGTCCTGATAGCACCTGAATGTTCATCTTCCAGAGTAAGTCAGGGAAGGTAGAAGTAAATCGATCAAGGGGTTTTATAAATATTTTGGTCGCGCGTCCCGAAGATGTAGCTGCGAGGAAAACACGGTTAAAATTTAATATCTGCAACATCAACTTTTTAACTGTGTAGCACGATTTGTAAAGCGTGCAAACATTTGTAAATATTTTATCGATCTCACACTTTTCCAAACAAAAAAGTTACATATTCCTGCGATTGTTATGTCAGAGATTATTATTATTGTTACTATCATTATTTCTATTACTACTACCGTCGGTATAGCTATACCATTTTGAACGGTTGAATTTTTCTTCCACAATTATCGAAATTATAATAACGTTTACACGCAAACTTTGTAAATGAACTTTTTTTTCATTAATGCACATATTAACATAAAAATTGCACGAAAATTGAATAAATGCAATTTTGGCATAAAGCAGAGTGTATTAGTCTAGCGTTAAGACATTCGAAAAATATGAGAACACTTGTAATTTTGTCTTCAGAACATCTGTAAAACTTAAGGGGTAAAGGGGCCTAGAAGGCCAAAAAAAATATTTCTATGTGAATTAAAAAAAAAAAATACTGGATGGAATTTTTTGGAATTTTTACCATTTATTGTACATATATTGTATTGTTAAAATTAATTTTTATGAGCAATTATACCAACATATACAGAATCTATAGCTGGATTACGCAAACGCCTTAAAAAATTTCTTCATATTTGCGAGCACTCTAGCGCCTCGTAGAATCGTGTGAAACAAGAAACTCTGGGATTTTTTTAAAGCTAATAAGTGCAGTTTCTATGCGAACCTAAAAACTAAGAAGATTTTTGTAAAGAAAGTTTCAAAATAGCCGATAGAAGTGAAATCTTTGATTTTCCCGTAAAATTTTTGCCTTATTTCGTTTATAACTTTTTGTAAACATTAAATTTGGCCAATATCGTAGGCTCACATAGGAACTATGTTCATATTATTTCGTTTAAAAAAAAAATCAAGTAGATCCGTCGATTAGTTTTCTCTCAATCGTGCCCGCAAATGTGGAAAACATGGTTTCGAGAAAAACGCGTTTAAACTTTCGGAACCGTTGAGGAGCGCACGGTACACGTCGGCGTTCGACACTCATTTTGAACTGTTCTGGTGTTTATTCATACTTGGGCTTTTACAAAAATGTTCTCAGGATAGAATATTATTGATTTAAGCAATAAAAAAAAGTCAATTTTGTTTTACCTCTAAACCCCTTTACCCCCTTAACACCCTAGAATAGAACCCTAGAATACACTTTAGAGCGCCTAAAAATAGTGATTTTTAGGAATTTTTTTCTCGATAACTACAAAGCGAATCATTCTCAAACTTTCATGATATTATGTTCTATATTTAAACAATACAAAAAATTTTCTATTTTAATCATTAATGTATTTTTTTTCGCAATATTTACAAATCTTCACAGCTCCGCGTCACGCGCATCATCAGTTTGTGTACATCCTAGAGTCTCTAATTTTCATCTGAAACAGAAAAATAAAAGTTTTTTTAATCTTTATAAAATTATCTCGTCGATGAATTAAAAAAATTCCTACAAAAAGTACAAAAATGCAAAAATTTTTAGCTTTATTGAAAAAGTTACGATTCTTCGCTAAAAATTTCTTCTTTATAATGTAAATTGAAAGGAAAAAATGCAACTATTTAGGAATTTTTTTAGTTCATTGACGAAATTTTATCATTAGCTAACGAAAAATCGCCTTATGAGCTCAATTGGTCCAACAGATCGTCCTGTATCGTGTACGCAAGATTCAGCAATATGATTTTGAGAAAAACGCGTTTAAAGTTTTTCGACTGTTAGAGTAGTAGTTATTGAACACTTACTTCTGGAGGAAACTAATCCGCTATACCAGGGCCATATAGTAAACCCTCTGTGGCTTCAAAAAATTCATTTTGCTCCATTTGGTGCATCTTACGAGAGATTCGTGCCTCTTTTGTGCTGCTTTGTCTACGGCGTTCCTGTATCGTTATGCGCTGCGCGTCATACGTATCGGCAAAGAATTTGCATTGTTGCCCGATATTAATATTTAATACATTCAGTATTTTTAATATAGCTGAGTGTCCACCTAGACACCTGGTTAATAAATCCTCCTTTGAAAGTTCTTCATATATCGGTTTTAAATGTTTAAGAACATCTGGGTGAAGTGGACTAGGATGATTAAAATTATCTAATTCACCTTTCGCTTCAGCTTTGCGCCACTTGCACCTGACGCTTACTTGTTCGGCTAGCTGTATCTCCCAGAATACATAAAATTTTGCTCCGTAACATTATACACGTATTCTAGACACATACTGGAATCAATTTCAAACAAAAAAAAATCGAAAATTTTCATCTTATAAAGTGTATCCCCCCCTTAAGCCCTAAGAATATCCTGAGGATGTCCCAAGTGGAATAAGACATACTGAGTATGAAATTGATGTTCTATGGAGAGTAGTAAGAATCAAATACATTGCAAGTAGGTTCGAATCTAGGCGGATAGCTTGAAATTTTTGATGAGTACTTCGAAAAACAAAGGCAATACTTTCAATTACACTCGAAGCTAGATGAGACAGGTTCGAATTCTTTGTGAGTACTTCGAGGAATGTAAACGGTATTTCCAAGTACAATAGAATTCCGATCATCTCACATACTGGGGTGGCAGTGGTAGATTATTAAATATGCCAGGTTATTAGATCATACCTATCAGGTTGAAACGAAGAAAATTATTTACGAAATTTGTGCATTTACATATAGTGGTTGTTTCAAAGAACGCTTGATAAATTGTTCATCGAATAGTATCGTTATACCAGTGTGGATAACCTGTGACGTACAATTCTTGTTAAAACTGATACGTTCCCAAGGGTTGACAGTCTCGAACACTTTCCATACAGGGGTAGTTCGTTGCGAAAGAGGAGATTGCACGTTAACGAACGTCACCGGAAGTTGTCGGATGTAAACTCGATTGCCTGTCTGAATGAAACGCGGCAGCCACGGATAGACTTTCTGGAACCGTTGTGACAGAACTACGAGAAGCAATCTGTTGCTTAGTTTCCATTCAGGCTACAGCTGTGCTGTGGGAAGGGGGAGCTATAAATATCGTTAACGTAAACGATACGCAGGATAGGATCCTTTACAACGATCATTAACGTCGCATTGTACGAACGCGTACAATATTTCCGTTCTACAATCGAAACGTTGCTACTCGCGACTGAACGAAAGAAATCCTCCTATATGAGATTATCTCAAAAGATTGTTTAGTTTTCAACCTCTGCGCGCGATACGACTTCAAAATGTAGTTTCTCAATTCAACAAACGATTGAATAAACAAGCCGTTTAACACTTTGACTGCCATGTCACCTATATATGGGTGACGGCATTATTTATACGGTTTCGAAATGAATTTTCACATTAATATATTCATTGTACCAATGTCGATGGTGATCTTGAAAGTACAAGAAGGTAGCAAGAGTACTGTACATTATGCATTTGATTTAAAAATTTTTTATTATATTCAATGTCTCGTGTCGAATACATAGAATTTTTGTGGCTCCTAGTTTGGCAGTGAAAGTGTTAATGCAAAAGTGACGTCGATCAATGTTTCAATCGTTCGATGCAAAAATGGTGCATGTCGAAACAGTTAATCGTTGGATATCGAGTACTCGGCATGTTCCGCACTGGACCAATTTCCGATTACTTTCCGTTGAATATGCCCTACGTTATTAGATTTCATTGTTTTGCTTATAATAAACGCATCGCTGTATATGTGATACAGTGAAAACACTAATTATATTAGGGGGACCGGAAAGTAATGTCGTTTCTGCGCATGTCGATATTCTTTTATCATTTATCAGTTCATTGTATACTTCAAAGTACACAAAAAATGTAAAAAAACGACATTATTAGGTAAATCGGAAAGATCCGTCCGTTTTTTACAAAAAGTAAAGCTTTATTCATGAAAGAAAATGAAAAAGTACGTTAATCAAAATATTGTCCATCGTTAGCGATGACTTTTTCCCATCTTTCGAGCAGCAAGCGAATTCCGCGTCGAAAGAATGATTCATCTTTGGAGGTTATCCAGGCGGAGATCCATTTTTCGAGATCTTCGTACGAATTAAATCGTTCTT
>CM052093.1:3294850-3307855 GCA_028453745.1 Agapostemon virescens | reverse complement strand
CAGCAAGTGCGTGTGCCATCGACCGAAACAAGTGGTAGTCAGATGGGGCACAGTCTGGTGAATAAGCCGCATGTGGTAGCACTTCCCAGCGAAGTGCTTTTATCGTTTCCTTGACAATTTTTGAGACGTGAGGCCGAGCATTGTCATGCAGCAAAATCACCTTACGCTGTCTCATTTCGTATTGTGGTCGTTTTTCGTGCAATGCTCGACTCAAACGGATAATTTGTTGTCGGTAGAGATCTCCTGTGACTGTTCGACCAGTTTTTAGCAGTTCATAGTATACCACACCGTCCTGATCCCACCAAATGCAGAGTAAAGCCTTTTTCCGTGGATATTCCGCTTTGGCGTCGATGTTGAAGGTTGGCCAGGATCACAAATGGTTTTTCGACGTTTAGGATTGTCAAAATAAATCCATTTTTCATCCCCAGTGATGAGACGACGGAGAAACCCCTTTCTTTGTTGCCTAGCAAGCAAAATTTCGCAGATGGTTTGCCGCCTTTCAATGTCTCTTGGCTTGAGTTCATATGGGACCCACTTTCCTTCCTTGTAGACCTTCCCTAAGGCTTTTAAACGGTCGGAAATGACAGATTGAGCACAATTTAACGCTTCTGCAATTTGTTTTTGCGTTTGACATGGATCTTCATCCACCAACGTCTGCAATTCTTCGTCTTCGAATACTCGTGGCCGTCCAGAACGCTCTTTGTCCTCCAAAGAAAAATCACCATTTTTAAAACGTCGAAACCACTCTCTACATGTTTTATTGGAAACAGCATTATCGCCATAAACGTCTACAATCATTCGATGAACTTCAGTTGCCGTTTTCTTCCAATTGAAACAAAAGACTAACACTTCGCGCAAATGACGCTTATTTGGCTCAAATTCCGACATCTTCAATGTAGAAAAAAACGAAGTTATTGATGCAAGCGTAAATTGTTGTGTACTGAGTTTTATTAACAGATGTTCAAACTAAAAAGTTAGCCTTACTTTAAAGGTTATAGTTACTCACAGTTCGAGCTACGGCTACTCGACGCTAGATGGACAGAACTTTCCGATTGACCTAATACTTTCTGGTCCTCCTGATATATGGGTAAAAAAATTTAGTTTCACTGACTCTTTTCTAACTCTGGCTACAAGTAACTGGACGCGTTCGTAGCGTGTATACCAATTTTCACCTCGATCGGAATCGAAATGTGCCCGAGGCGCGACTTTGAAATTTCAGGGCGTTCAAAATCGCGAAAATGGGCAAAATGAGCTTGATAAAACGAAGCTTCCTGGAGTCCCCTGAACTGCTAACCTCGACTGGAGACGGGTGCGGAAAGTGGAAGGTTTGGGGAAGATTTTACCGTTTGAACTATATCGATAGTGCTGATTGTCCGGTCGGGACACGCCTGCAAAGATCGGCTAATATTGAAGGGACGTGAAAAATGTGGCGAATATTGACAACAATTTTTAGATCACCGATTCTTTTGAAATTTTAGCTACACGTACCTATACGCATACCTAAACGCGAAATGGCACCTTCAAAGGGGGTTGTATTAGGGGGACTCTAAATCTTTGCTAAAACAAAATTCCTGAACAAGATTGAATCTTAACTAAAACTCTATAAATCTTTGCCAAAGAAAATGATGGCTGTTATTAAATATAAAGGAGGACTACAAGATATTAAATATTAAATATCATTCGTTGATTTATCGTTATACACAATTTTAAGTTAAATGTGCTATTATATTGTCCCACTATATTTCCTTAATAGTTCTTTTTTTTAATAAAATTGTATAGACTGGCGGAATTTAATTCAATTTCGTTTGCGTATGTTTATAGAGGTATTTTTCAAGAATGTATAAAAATAAAACCTTGGTTGTAATGTTAAATAAATAAAAATTACGTTAATTTTAAAGTGTGCCATCTTTTTGTCCCGGAGTGTATAAACGTAAAAAAGTCGGAATGTGAATGGAGAAGGTCGAAGTCAAACAAGGTGAAGGTGAAGGAACGAGCTCGCAAGGTTGGAAGCGGTTGTCAATGTAAAATTCTGTTTAACGCGGAACGATAGAGCTAAAAATGTATATAATAATGTATATAATAATAATCACGCGGAATAAATACGCGTGATGACTGCTAGGTCAGTAAGGTGAACGAAGCCCTTCGACGCATTCGGAGGGCCATTTATTCCTGTCTTGAAAACGACAGATTGTTCTGTGAAGGGGAGACAAAGAACGTCGCCGACGGGAAACGCGTTGGGCGTGAAAACGACCAACAAAAAGTCCCTTGATCGCGCGAGGCCAGCTATCTCAGGTGTGCACGTATACCTGAGATAGCTGAACTGGTCGCGAACCGAAGACCTTTGGTGACGAGACGGTATCGGCTTGAACGAGTCTGGCTGCCAGATGCGTCGAAGGACCTAGCAAGGGCAGGCTTGCATCGTGCCTTGACAAAAATTCTAGAATGCTTTGCGTACAATGGAAAACGGGATTTCCTGGGGCATGGCAGCGACTGGGCTGCTACAGCGGTTTAAAAGGTTCTCCATCACCTAATAGCGAAAATTCCTTATGGCCTGAACGGAAAGTTCAATATGGGGCGTACGTGACCTACATAGCACGAAACGTTTTAAGTAAAACTTCTGAAAAACGCAATAATGTCGAACGATGTTATGTTTACCTTATATAAGTTACGTTAAAATTATGTTACAATTATTTTATGTAATGACAATTTAATCCTTAAAATGTGGTGTTAAACCTAGTACACATTCATTGACTTATACTACTTGCGGACCCTCAGCACTCCAAATAATTTTAATTCGAAATGTACGATTTCGAGTACAGACAGTTTTTGAACTATTAAAACTGTACTAACTGCGTGTACTTTGTCGGAAAGAGCTGATTCCTAAACCTTATACAGGGTGGTTGGTAACTGGTGGTACAAGCGAAAAGGGGGTGATTCTACATGAAAAAATAAGTCGAAAATATAGAATAACAATTTTTCGTTTGAGGCTTTGTTTCCGAGAAAATCGACTTTGAATTTTCGCAAAGTACGCGTGCACTTGATCGTGTCTCGTTATAACGGATCTCACTCTAGATCGTTGTCTTGATGAGACACGTAAATTACGAAGTAATCACAGAGTTTATTATTACAAAAATTGCTGAAAATGTTGCCCATTCTGCCGAACACATACTTCTGCTCTTCCAATTAAATTTCTATGAACACTTTCTAACGTATTCGATTGTTTTAAAGTATTAAAATTTAAATTCAAAGTCGATTTTCTCGAAAACAAAGTCTCAAACGAAAAATTTTTATTCTATATTTTCGACTTATTTCTTTCATGTAGAATCACCCTCTTTTCGCTTGTACCACCAGTTACCAACCACCCTGTATAACAGATTGATTTGTTTGTGAAAACTTTAACCTTTGCACTCTAAACAATTTTAATTCCAAAATCGAGAATATTTTTGTTTTGTGCTCATCAAGGTTATTACTATTATTCCTATATTCAATACATTGATTTTTACTGATTTCTTAAATGTAAATATTGTGATGTAAAAGTTCTTTTGGATAATAGTATAGCAATTTTTAGCGTCTCCTCAGAGTCGCTAGTGAAGTGCTTAAGGGTTGAACGTCTCATTTGTCTATTTAGTTGAACACGTATGCAGGGTTTAATCGTCGTTAAATGAAGTAATTGTATTACAATTTTAATGTGGCTTGCGTAAGACAAATGGAATATCCTTCGACATTACCGTGTATTATAAAACTTTTATTTCATTTTTTACTATTTGATGATATATCCTCGCGAGGCGTTTACTTTTAACGATTTTATGACAATCATTTCTAAATCCGTTCGAATCTTTATGTATTAATCTCTTTCGCGTATTTTTAAGCTTACTACTACTTTAACATCGACGTTGACTTATCGAAATTAATACAATCAATTAATAATTTTAATGGGCTTTTAAAACATTGAAGTTTAAATGGAACGATGGTAACTCTCGCTTACGTGCAACCAAGTATCGACATTCCAGAATTAACTATTTCGGTTTGCACTATTTTTGCATTAAACCGATGAAATGAAAACCTAGAAAAAAAGAAAACTTAATAAAACTACGCGAGTTCTAAACTAACACATTCCGTGCTTTGTTATATAAAATTGCACTTCTTCATGGATACATCGTGCAAATATTCCCAAATTCCTTTTAAGAGAACTGTATTCCGAGTTTCAAATACTATACTAATACTATTGTATAGGTATATTTTAATCCTTACGTGGATACTGCAATTTTTTCTATGACATTCGATGATATTGTTTTCATTAAACTCCATGCTTTTCGCTTATATTTTTTGTTTCAAATATATATTTATTTAAGAAGGTAGAGATGGCGTAAGGTGAAAGAAGAAACGCGTATTACGAGAATTGATTGTTGTCCAAATTTATTTTAACGAGATGAAATCAAGCGTTGAAATTTTAGTTACTTTTCGATTTTACGTTATAACTCGAAAACTACAAGGAATAAGAAAAAAATTACCAAACAAAAGTTGTTTACTTTTTTAGTAAGGATTGTCGTCTGGTAATAAATGTACCAATTATTTGTATAATTACAATGAAAGCCGAAATACAGCCGAACTTCCACGTATCGATTTCACCTGTTCAAACATAAATTTGAGCAGAAAAAAGAATCATGTAATACATATGTACATGTACACCCTCCCATGTGACTGCGTCACACAAATCATTGATTCGTTCGTCTATAACATTTGTTTTTAAATCTAGCAGTTGTAGAATACGAGATTCATAAAATTGGAGATATTTTTCCAAATTTATTTTACTCAAATCGGACGAGTCTTTATCACATTATTCTGATTTCTTATTGTGTTGCAATCTCCTTCTTCGTTTCTGTGTCGATAAAACGTATTTCGTTTATTAGCTTATTGTTAGCTGCTATTTTTGAAGCTGATAAACGTGAAACCAATATTGAAATAATTTCAATCTTTCTCTCTATGCAGTAGGTGATAATTTATGGACGTCCCAGGTTAAGTATCCTTCATGAATGCAGCAATTTTTCATACGAATTACCGTCTTTGTACATTTTAATAATAATAGTATGTTCTTCATTTGTCGGTCGCTTTAACTGTAGCTTTAACTCTTTCACGAAATTAAGTAAATGTAAAAATATCAAAAAAACTTAACACAAAATATACAAAAATGTTACATACAAATCTAAGCTTCCAAACAGTTTTCATATGTTCAGATACAATAATACTAATAATACTACAAACAGTATTACAAAACAACGTATCACATCTAACAAAACTTAATAAAAATTAACAATTACCTTTTTCTGTGAAACATTCGCTAAATGTAGATTACATTTGTAGATTGTAAATGTAGATTGTAGCGTGACAAAATAGCGGTGGTAAAGAAGCATCATCGAATATACAGGGTGTTTGGTCTAAAACAGGACACCTAAATATCTCCACTACCTCTGAAAATACGAAAAATGTTGTTAACGTAATCTAAATGGTTTCAAAAGACGAATCAGATGGAAGAATCGTTTTTTGTAAATTGTAAATTTTTAATCGTTTCTCCAAGGTCACTCGAGTTTTTTTTTACATATATATACACAGTTTTTGTTGTTGTATGTTATAGCAAACATTATTGTGCATACATCCATGTTTAATAGCAAGACCTTGAAATGACCGTGAACTCTAAAATTTGCTAATTAATGCAGAACTTTCTTTCAGCGACATTTCAGATTTCAACGGTAACAGGAATTCGACCATGAACTTGAACTTGTAAATAATTACATTTATTACTGCAATAAATGTTCAAAATGGTGTCCTTCCGTTGTGATACATTTCGTTAGGCGAAAAACGACAGATTGTACAGCTCTTTCGATGATTTCAGGTTTCATATCAGCACATGCTGCAATTATTCGTTCCTTCATATTTTCTGGCGTCGTGGGTTGCTCTTGATAAACCGTACCCTTTAATGTCCCCCATAACAAAAAATCAAGTGGGGTGAGATCAAGTGAACGAGCCGGCCACGATACAGGTCCATTGCATCCCATCCAACGATTTGGGAATTTTTCGTTGAGGACACGTTTTGCAATATGGGAAAAGTGTGCTGGACACCCATCGTGTTGATACCATAATACTAGTCGGTCCCTAAATGGTACATCTTCTAATAAACTTGGTAGAATATGTTTTATAAATTCAGCATACTTCTGCCCAGTTTGCGTACCGTTAATAAAATAGGGCCCAATTATCCTATTATTTAGAATACTACACCAGACATTTATGGTCCATGGTCTCTGCTTATCGAGTTGTCTAAACCATTGTGGATTTTCAACCGACCAATAATGCATGTTCTTGAGGTTCACCTGACCATGATTTGTAAAGGATGCTTCATCCGTAAACAATACTGTTTGGAAGAACATTTCATCACTTTCATATTTCCGTATACTCCATTGAGAAAAGTGTACGCGGTTTTCAAAGTCTCTTCCATGGAGCTCTTGGTGAAGAGATAAATGGAAAGGATGAAATTTTTGTGAATGAAGAATCCGGAATATGCTTGTAACACTAATACCAGTTTCACGTCCAAGTTGCCTTATACTAACATGCGAGTTTTGATTTACTTTCGCGATGACATTGTTCACATTTGCTTCATGAGTAACAGTCTTACGTCTCATACGAATGTTTCTGTTGACACTATCAGTCTCACAAAATGTTTTAACAATACTTGAGTATGCAGAACGTGATGGACAAGAACGTTCTGGAAATCTGTCTTTGTAAATTCGCATTGCTTCTCTTAGACATTCTCGAGCTTCACCGTAAATTAAAACCATTTGAATGTTCTCCTGTTCTGAATAACGCATTATGGATCGCTTGTCGATAGTCTGAGAAATCTAGTAGTGAGCAAACTCTTCACTCCATATCTCTCTCACTCTCTATGTACGCAGACGAATGATACAATGTGTTTATTTACAAGTTCAAGTTCATAGTCGAATTCCTGTTGCCGTTGAAATCTGAAATGTCGCTGAAAGTAAGTTCTGCATTAATTAGTAAATTTTAGAGTTCACAGTCATTTCAAGGTCGTGCTAGTAATCATAGATGTATGCACAATAATGTTTGCTATAACATACAACAACAAAAACTGTGTGTATATATGTAAAAAAACACGAGTGACCTTGGAGAAACGATTAAAAAATTACAATTTACAAAAAACGATTCTTCCATCCGATTCGTCTTTTGAAACCATTTAGATTACGTTAGTAACATTTTTTGTATTTTCAGAGGTAGTAAAGATATTTAGGTGTCCTGTTTTAGACGAAACACCCTGTATGTAAACATCTGCAAAACATGTTTTTCCAATCATTTATTACAGCACTATGTTTACACATTGTCGTTGTCCACTGTTATAAATGCTACATCACCTCAAATTACACGCAAGTATCGTTATTTTTGTATTTAATAAACAGCACGAACCTATTTTAGTTTCTAATAAAAAATGCGAAGAGTATGTCGAGTGTTAGTCTCGTTATGAAATTGTAATCTCCGATAAAAGAGCGTAGCGTGCGGCTAACGAAGTTCGTAAAAGTTTTCAGAACTAATAATTAACTGCTATAAAACAAGGTAATATTTTATCGGTGTTGATGCATTGGCGCCGGGCAAGATCCATGGTTTACCGCTCGAACCGTGCAAATTGTCGGGCAGTTTGCGTCGATGGGAGCGGAATATTCGAAATTCCATTTCTGCGGGCATCCCGCGATTCATTACCTCGAATTTCCTCGAGGCCGACTCGATATTATCCCTCGGCATCTCCAATGCCATCCCTGTTTCTCCGGCTGTGCATCGATCGAATCGGATAATTATAACGGTGCGATTACCGGTGCGGTTTGAATGACAATTACACCAGCTAGAATTTCTCTAAAACCAGGGGAATGGATGCATTGGCACGCGAAATGCACGCGATCGTGGCCGGGTGCAATTGCATCAGTGACCATACGTATTTTGACACTAAACCTACCGGGCATTAACATTAGCTAGTATTATATTCTTTTGTAAAAATGACAAGAATTATTTAATTTGGGTTTTGTGCAATTTTTATTGCAATATATGATTGAATAGATAAATCTACTGAATCGATTTCTATGAAGGTAATTTATATTTTCAAGAATTGTGAAATAAACAATCTGAAAAGGTTTATTTGACCTGTTGTGATATATTTAGTGTTAGCCTCTTGTATCACAACATTAAGCCAGATTCGTGATGGAGACTTCGATCAAAATCAGTTAAAAACGTATATTATTAACTTCTATTGAACTGGAATAAAATTCTACTTTGTTGTTGTCAATATATAATCATTGGAAAATATATAGGCATGCAATAAATATAAATTTCTTTCTTTTTTTGAACAAATTGTGAACATCAAAAAAATTCTAATTACGATAATAATAAAATAGTTTGTAACGCAACGGTTTAAGCGGACGCACGAAAATTCATTATAACATCTGAGAGGGTTGATCAACAATCGTTTACCGCTAATTGAAGAGATATCGGCCGAGAGTAAACATGGCGTGTAGAATTTCCGATCAATTGTTGTAAACTGGTTCTTTGATAGCGATTCAATTCTCGTGTGATATATGATGTGTGTTCTACAGTGACGTGTCGAGCATGCGCGTCCATTGATGTGTACGAAGCAGAATACAAATCATGCAAATGTTATTTGGACTTCTCGTTTTTATTAGTATGTTGATATTTAATATATTTAATTAATCGAACTCGAAACTAGGACTGCGGGTATTTATACACACTGAAAAGGTTCTACCTCAATTGCAAATAACAGGGGTGGAGTAGAAATTTATTTCTATATTTGTTGAAAGGTTATATAACAATATTTTTACATTTTAGTCTTTTGCTGTGTTCAATAAACTCGATAGCCCTAATTTCAATTTACTCGAAGGTATCGCAGCAAAATTGAATTTTTTCGATGAACTTGCTCGAAGTTTCTTTGAATGGAAAGTTGTACAAGTATTTGATTTATAATGTGTAATAACATTCAGAGTTTAAATGTTACATATGCATTGTTACACGTGTAAAATGAAACGGTGCCAGTAATAATTCCCGTGAAAATTAAATACAGAGTTGGAATCAAATTCGTTAATTTAAAGTGGGAAATTAAATAGCAGTTTGACCAGTATTGGCTTTTTCTACTTGCCGCAGACCTCGGCGATTACGTAATGGCCGTTCTTTTTATTATTATCGCTGTTCTCCATTCATCGATTTATTATGAAACACTCCCAAAAAGTACAAAGCATGATAATGCCACTAGTTTTAACACTCGAATATCAAAATTTGCGCATTTGATTTGAAAATGCAATATTTGATATTTTTAACCAATGTAATCATATACAAGCAATATTGTAATTGATTAGCAAATATTCCATTACATTTTAAGATTATTTTTACTTAACTATGTCATTTGTTGCTTTAAAATAATTATTTGAGATTTATATTGCACGCTACAGATGAAAACAGAACGAATTTTTGGGACAGCCTAACGCAAATTGATTTATACAGTGTTTCGTAGTAAATGTCATTTAAAATAACGTGTAATTTATTTATATCGATATAATCTGAGCCAAATTATGTTATGGATTAATATTCAGTTCAAATTTAACCCTTTGCCATATTATAACTAGTCAAATTCATGCTAAAGATTTTAAACAGAGTCTAACAAATATAAATATTATGACTTTCTTTTTACACAAAATCAAATTTTATTCTTTTGTAATTAATATTTAAGCATCGAAGTAGATGTAGCAATAGAAAAAATACAAATTGTCTGTTTTTTTCTGTAACATTTCTAACGATGAAGTCGTTATAATAACTTTAGTTGCAAAGAAAATGGTATGGCAAGAGGTGAAACTATATAACTATAGATTTGCAATTTATTTTCCGCGATACATATTTTAAAAATATTTATAAATACAATTGCTGTCAGTTTGACAACCAACCACATTGAAACCATCTCGGGTAAATATAAAACAGGCAACACAAACAATTTGACGATCAAAATAGTAATTGGTTCCGATAATAATTATCTGAAAATAAATTGTAAAAAACAAACTTTCAAAGAGCTGTAGAATATTTAGTTATATGTAGATCGTCCTTACAAAATTTTTGCAGAACTTTTGGATAAGATTAGGGACACGTCATCAATCTTTCACCTCAACGACATTATTCTATTCCACAAATGAATGACAATAAAATATGTTTTGTAAGAGATGTTGATAATTACCAAGAAAAGTATAAAGTGGTGTGTAAAAGTTTTCCACCTGATAAAATATTCATTCTATATTTTGATAGCTATGTTTGCTATTTTTGTTCACCAATAATGAAGATAATCTTGATTGTCCTACTTTGTGTATTCGGTGAAAAACCTTTCGCGAACCTCTTCCAAAATCGAAACTGTGTAAATGTTATGCAAATGTTAATTCAGATATATTGATCAAAATATTGTTGATTAAATTATTACAAATTTAGAAAAAGATTAATTTATTTACCAGGTCAGCCGTATGAAATGCAAGGCGATGAAGTATTCTCGTAGATTACAATCAGGGACGGTAATACGCTTGGGTTTGTAGAATGAAATTGAAATTGTAGAATAAAATGAAATTAATACTACAACTACCGAGCGGGTCAAAGTAACTTGTTACGGATTTGTTGTTTCACAGTTATCGAAATTATAAGAACGATTCAACGAAAACTTTTTCAGTAAACTTTTCCATTAAAACGCACCTTCGCATAAAAATTGTACGAAATTCGAATAAATACGAGTCAATCGTTCTTATAAAACAATAAAATGGACCGTTTATTTTAAAAGTGGTGCAAGTCCCTTTTCCTCTGCTTCGAAAAAATTAAATGTTAACAGATTTGACAATTAAAAAATATAGGTTAATTACGTGAAGTCTGGGAATGTTTGTACTAATTTATCAATATGTAATTTGATTATATAAATTTCTTTTAGGCGAATTTAACTAAAATAATATATATTTCCAGGCTGCAAATGGACTTACACCACTTTCATAATTACTCAATTGTAAATATCATTTAATTTCAATGTTGAAATAACAAATATCACTTAAAATATATTTCATATTAATCCAATTTTGTTTATAAATAATAACAAGAAATAAAATAGAATTAGTATTTTTTATTTTGAACGTTAATTATATTTATATATTGTTAAACTTAACACATGATATTGGTATTATTAATTATTTATGCTCTTCATGTGGCAGTGTTTTGAAATATTCATAGTGCACAGGAGGTATATAAGGTAATAGCTGCTGCATATCTTTATATTTTTCGTATGTAATAGGGCTGACGTCGTGATACAAACACGCCAGGGCGATTTTTTCAAATTTTGGCGGTCTTCCCCGACAAGTAGGTGATAAAATTTATAGTCTCAAATTCTGTGTCCTCCATTGATGTTTTATATAAAATAGTATACGGTGCACTTTTGCAAAATCTCATCCAACATATTTGCAACCAATTTACTTTTTCTCCATTAGTGTTTCTTCTTATCTGTTTTTTAATTGCGTTTTGTAGATTTTTTGTTGGAAGGAAATTCTCTCGTTTCATTTCGTGTAAAATAAATTTATTATGTTGTCTACATTGGTCTATAACGTCATAATAATCCTAATTTCCTGGTGTGTACAGGAAATTCTTTTTTCGTAATGCCATTTTTTCTGTCTATGGAAATTGGACTTACACCATTTTCATAATCAATGGTTACGCAATTTCTTTTACCGGCCAATTTTAAATTGAACAAAGCGTAGGCATTTTTTAAGATATTAAATATTAACTAGTTATAAACAAAAAGTTTACACTAAATTAAGCACAGATTACGTCATATCTCATTTTTTTAAGAAAGGACTTACACCACTTTCAAAATAAACGGTCCAAATATTAGTCTAGTTTAGCGCTTGATAGTTTCAGTGTTAAAGAACCTAGCACGGCTATTTTGAAACGCGACACCCACTTTTCGCCGTTATTTAAACAATATTTAACGAGAACTGCTCCTCAGGAGCTACAGAAAATGGTTTCTCAGAATTCATTGGATCTAGGACCCCGGAGTTTCAAACAAACGGCATTCAAAGACCGGTGCTCCGTTGCTAGGAGAGCCTCCATTCAAACGGTGAATACATTGATTAAGAAAGTCGGTCCCTTAAGAAAACAATGTGCGTTCATGCTGCTTTAAAAGAGCCCGTAGAATCGAAAGATGGAAGCAGGTCGATCCTTGGCAGTATCATTAATAATATAAAATTTCGTAGAGAAATGATTAAGTAACGTTTAAATCGTTCTCGAAAATCTAGGTCACAAGGGATCTCGAAATACGAATAAGGACGAACGAGTATGGGGACCTTCTTCTGTTCCTAAAAATTTCGTATAGAAATGATTAAGTAACGTTTGAATCGTTCTCGAAAGTCTAGGCCACAAGGGATCTCGAAATACGAATAAGGACGAACGAGTATGGGGACCTTCTTCTGTTCCTAAAAAAAAAGAATGGTTGCTAAATTACTATCACTATTGCAGAGGGAATTCGTTGTTAACCCCTTGTCTCGCAGCATCCTGTCAAAGTCCTGATGTAGAATTATTAATTTGCAGTTATTAATTTCCCTTAAATCGAAATAATATTTTATCTGGTTGTCGTTAACGAACCATTAGTGAACACGCAGGCATACAATAGTTGTATGTTTCTTCTTGTAAATTATGAACTAAATCGTAGGGCAAACTTTCAATTTCGACTAATTTTTATCATAATCCTTTGTGAGAATAATTTTTTCGTAGTATACAAGAGGATACGTGGCACTTAATGGAATGTTGTGATAGAATTGTGAATTTGATGCGCTTATAACAACAATAAGTGGATAAATTCTAATGTATTAGGAATATTTAAAAGTTTCGAATACACTGTTCTAATACTTCTTATTACGAAGGCAAAGGGTCAGCTTC
>CM052093.1:3270002-3289850 GCA_028453745.1 Agapostemon virescens | reverse complement strand
ATAATTTTTTCGTAGTATACAAGAGGATATGTGGCACTTAATGGAATACTGTGATTGAATTGCGGATTTGATGCACTTCTAACAACAATAAGTGGATAAATGCTAATATAGTGGAATTATTTAAAACTTTCGAATGCACTGTAGTAATACTTCCTATTACGATTAATAAAACAAGAAATAAATGTTTATGTAGCTCCAGTGGTTTACACTTAACACCGAGCCTACCCAGCATTAAGATTGTCCTACAAAAATGACAAGACATAATTTATTTAGAATCTTTGCGATATTCATTACAATGTATGATTTAATAAAGGAATCTACTGAATCGATTCTTACGAAGGTAATTTTATAATTTCACCAATAGTAAAATAGAAAATCTAAAAAGGGTCATTTGATCCACTATGGTAGGTTTAGTGTTAATGCAGACAATCTTTATTTGCCAATGAATTTCCCAGTCGCGTTACCACTATTTTCACTATTTATTCTACCTACTACCCGTCCGGTTACTATTCCCGTTCTTCCTTTTCCTGTATTCGCATCTCCTCTTCTGTAATTCCATTTTTTGATCGCGTTACTTCCGCCGTTATTTCATCAGCGCTTAGGATTGCTACCGTAATACGCCATGGTTTTCGTTTCTCGCAGACATTCGTACAATTATAGTAGCTTTCGGTATTAATTGTGGTAATAGGTGCTCAGTTAGGGTTCGTTTCATCCTCGACGATTCTGTTTGAATAAATGCGTGTAGGAACATGGAGTTCTAGGAGTTCTACCGTCAACGTGTTCAACGAATGGAATCTGTTTCCGAAGTCAGCGAAGGTATTGCCTGCTGAATCGTAATCATCGATAACCATATCGTCACTTAATCAGCCATTTCTTAATATTAGGTTGAGGAAAAAGTAATCCATTATTTTTTCGGTAGATGGATGTAGTGATCGCTATCTCGTAAAGTATCGATCAAACAATTTAAGATTTGTGATCATCGTAAAGGTGACATTTTACATTTAAAAAATTCTTTTTCTGTTTTTTGTTTGGTCTAGTCAGTTGTGAGTTATAGGGTGTTAAAAATGGAAGTCAACAAAGAGAAAATTCGGCACATTTTACAGTTTTTCTTTGATAAAGGTGAAAATGCAAGCCAGGCGGCTGAAATTGTGAATGGCGTTTATGGTGCCGATACTGTAACAGCTAATTGCATGCAATTTTGGTTTCGTCGATTCCGTTCAGGTATTTTTTATGTTAATCCTTTGCGGACGAAGGCTTTAGAATATATTGGAAATATTTTCATCAGAGAGTTAAATATTGTATTAATGTTTTAAGTTTTAAGTGTAATTAAAAATATATACTGATCTTATGTTATTACAATAATTGAATTGTATGTTTTGCAACTTTAAGAATTGAATATACGAAGCTAATGTCGCCAATAAGACGACATTCGTCCGCAAAGGGTTAAAGATGCACCTCGCACAGGTAGGCCCGTCGTCGAAAATGTCAATAAAATCACAGAAATAATCGAAGTTGACCGACGTGTTAGCAGTCGTAGCATCGCCCAGGAGCTAAAGATCGACCATAAAACAGTTTTAAACCATTTGTGCAAAGCTGGATTCAAAAAGAAGCTCGATGTTGGGTGCCATACCAATTAACACAAAGAAACATGATGGATCGAATTTCCATCTGCGAAGCCTTGGCCAGACGTGGTGAAATCGACCCATTTCTTAAAAGGATGGTGACTGGGGATGAGAAATGGATCACATACGACAACATTGTGAGAAAACGATCGTGGTCAAAGAAAGATGAAGCAGCTCAAACGGTGGCCAAATCAGGACTAGCGGCCAGGAAGGTTCTGCTGTGCATTTGGTGAGACTGGGAAGGAATCATTTATTATGAGTTACTTCCATATGGTCAAACACTAAATTCAGATCTCTATTGTCAACAACTGGACCGTTTGAAGCTAGCGATTGATCAGAAACGGCCAGAATTGGCCAATAGGAGAGGTGTTTTCCATCTGGACAACGCCAGGCCACACACGTCTATAGTGACTTGCCAAAAACTCCGAGAGCTTGGTTGGGAAGTTTTGATACATCCACCATATAATCCGGACCTGGCACCAAGCGATTACCATGTTTTTCTTGCATTGCAAAACTTTCTTAGTGATCAGAAATTGGCACAAAGAGAAGATTGTGAAAATCGAATATTAGAGTTTTTCGCTAATAGGGACCAATACTTCTATGAGAGAGACATTATGAAGCTATCTTTAAAATGGCAACAAATTATAGAACAAAACGGTGCATATTTGATCCAAATCGGACAATCCGAAACATGTTAAATGAAGTCTTGAAATTCGCTTAAAAGTAATGGATTTCTTTTCCCCCAACCTAATATGTTTATCATACATAATGTTGATTCATTGGACATACGGGTCGTCAGTGTTGCAGACTTCTAGGACCCGAATGAAACCGTTAATCGTTGTAATTAATTACACATTTTATATATAAATAATTTGTATTTGTCTCAAGAGTTTAGTTACAGAGATTAATAACAGTTTTGGAGGATTATGCTGTTCTGAACAAATTGTTGAAGGTAAAATATAAAAATTAAGGATGCTTTGTAAATTTGTGTTATTTAAGCAGCCAAAAGAAGAATAAAATAGTACCTAAACCAGACCTTGTTATTGTTATTAAATTTATTTAACAGGAATACTTACTGCAAACAGTTTTAACGACTTCGGAGACAGTTTTATTTCCTGTATCGCAGGCTTCATTTAAACGGTCTGACGACTGTATAATCCAAAACTTAATTAAATATTTTATGCCCGTGAGCTTCAAGTAATGAGTATTTTGTTTGAACTCTTTTTTTATAGTCTAAGTCAATTACGTTAATTTCTACGTGTCTGCGTTCAAACCGATTTTCTCTTAATGTTTCATTCAAACATGGCTATGCAAATTTTTCCCAAGGCTAATACACATGTAAATAACTTTTAACTCGCACAGTCCACGTTATCCCTTTCGATGGAATACCCTTTAGCAGCACCGGTGCTCGTGTTAATAAATTTTTATAGGGCGAAGTCGCCTGACACCGGAGTTAAATTAATTAATTGAAACATAGCGAAATTTTCAGAACGGAAACGAACAAACTATCTACATGCTGATGCATTTGATAAAATATCTTGACCGTAAACACCACAAATTTTGTTCCCAGGCTTGTGCAACGTTTTTGCCTTTTTCGTAGTGAAATTGCAAAATGTAGCGAATTTTTTCAGAAATTTCACTCATTTTCACGCTAATATTACTTTTGACACGATCGACGAAATACAAACCTGTCTGCATGAAAATTGTAGACTGAAATGTCACCCCTCACATGCGCGTCATTATGATGCAATCTTATTAGTATTGCCCGATATATGACACCAAACAGCATCTAGTGTCAAAAATCTCTCAATACCTTTCCGACTATCCAATATGTACAATTTTAAGGTAATGTCTCGTCATACGTTAACACTAAACCTACCGATATTTCATGTATACCTAATCCTACCATGAGCGGTCAAATGACCGCTTCAAAAAAACATATGTATCTTAATATAGAAAGAGATTTTAGCCAATTGGATAGTAAACAAAATATTTTTCTGGTTCTACAATAAAAACCCGCTAACCAGAAGCTAACGGAAGCTAACCAGAATTTTATGCCAGATTTGTCCGGTTTGTTGGGCATGTATTGAGTAAATTTACAACATGCTTTTGTAGGAAACAATTGGTCATCTATAGCAACATATGCTCCTGGTTTATAACAGTTTTGACTGTTTTCGATAAATTTGTACCAAACTTCGTTGATTTTTGTTGTCAAACCGAATACATCTCATGATTTCTGCGAAGTCATTTCGGCTCATAGTTGTCGAGAAAACTGACGGACCCCATTTCGTGTTCCATAAATATGATACATCCATATTTTTAACCTCATATGCGCCGCGTGTGTATAGAAGTCTAATAAATGCATATAATTTTGCAATAGATAAATTCCATTTCGCTTTCAACACTCGAAATGCCTCTAATTCCGTATATTTTCTTACATGTTCAATCATGTTATGATCAATAATCAAGGAAAATGCTGACTCAACTCTGCCCTTTATAATATTTCGTTTAGCGTATCCTGTCGGTCCTGGTATTTCCTTCAAAATATTATAAATCGGTGCTCTTTCGCGATTAGACCCTTCTTTTACTTTTTGCCAAGCAGTTCCGTCCATAGCAGTTTCAATCTCTTCCAGAGTTTCACTTTCGGAACTAACTATAAATCTCTTTCTTTTTTATCCTCTTCGTATATTCAAAATATTCTCTTCGTCCGTATCGCTGTCAAATAAGTCACAATTATTTTCTGCTGTATCATTATCAATATCGGAAACTTCTTGATCATCTTCCGAACAATCCTCGTCGATATTATTTATTTTGTCTAATAAATTGATATTCCTCGAATGTCTTGACATTTTTGGAGATGAATATACAAATAATAAAGTAAAAACTGAAATATAAAAATATAAATCAAACGGGGCAAAAAGATTGAGACTAGAAATAAAAAAAAAAACAATTGTAAATCATACCACAAAATATTGTTGGCTCTGTTGACTTTGTCGAAACTATCACTTATACCACGTAATAATTTCTATTATACACTGTGAAATTTTGATGCTCTCTGTTCGGATCGCAAAACCGTACTATCGTACAAAGCACGCTATGCATTTGTTCCAATCGCGCGTTTGTCTACACTGTAGATCCACAATTACATTGTAGACTCGTAAAACAATTTCAGGAGTGCGCTTTCCGAAAAATATAGTCGTAAATAACATGAATTTTTTAAATGGTCAAATGACCGTTCGTGGTAGACTAGACATGCTATAAATTGTTTTCGGAAAGTAAACAATAAAGAAAGTTATGAATATTGAAACATGGATTGTATGTATATTATAGGAAAAGTCAATAAGCTACATGGTGATACAGTAACGTTGTATACGAGAAATTCTAAAAACGGTCATTTGACCGCGCATGGTAGGTTTAGTGTTAAAGATTGTGCACAATGTTTATGGTGATAATAAAAGATTTCTAATTAAAGAAAAGCAAAACGCAACATAATGTGATATGTATTTGCTTGTTTAATTGATGATTTGATAGTTCCTAGAATATCGGAACCAATGATAACCGAATGCTCCATTATTCAAGTACATGTTTCACACGTACATCACTCAATCTCGAAGGATCCATGTGCAAACACGGTTTATTACACCACTCAGTGACGATTTAATCATAAACTATATCTAAGTAACTATCCCATTATCATACATTATCAAATACTCATGTTCTACGGATTAGTACGATTAGTAGACGTTAGTATCAATTAGCACAATCCAGGATCCGGGTTCTATTGTATTGTGCTGCAACCCACCGAAGTCAGACTCTTTTCACGATTATACAATTCATGAATTGTTTAAACATATGTTGAGGTGCTTTTTGTAGATACATAAACTTTGTTATTGTCTCTAATGCAGAAGCTGTTCTTTTAACACTAGAACTACCGGGAACTAAACAATTCTAAAGGACATTGCTTTATAATAACGACATGATTGAATTGATTAAAACTTTGTATAATAATAATAATAATAAATTTCGTGATTGTAAAGGTGTATTCCAAATAATTCAATTAATATCATTAGTAGAATACATAGTATAACACGAACCACATATAGTTTAAATAAATTAATTCTTGTCATGTCTCGGTAGGTTTAGTATTAACACTAGAACGACGGAGCATTAAAATATACTAATATACATTCATTTATAATAATGTCAAGGTTGCAATTATTCAAAATTTGTACAACTTTTCCATTAAAATATGCTTTAATAAATAAATTTATTTAGAGAGTTTTCCCCAAGTTGAGCTCCAAACTGGTGATTCGTCCCCCATTTATCCCTACCAAAGGAAAAATCATTTTCCGAACTTTGGTAGGGACACACCGAGGTGAATTCGGCGGATCCTGGGACTTTCAACTAGTAACCATCTATGGAACATTTAGAACTTTGAACGTGTACGCACCTGAGAACATTGAGCACTTTCAACCAGTAACGGTCTATAGAACATTTAGAACTTTGATCGTCTACGCATCTGAGAACATTGAGAACTTTCAACTAGTCAACACCTACAGAACATTTAAAACATTCAGCATTTTTAACTAGTAAACATCTACAGAACATTTAGAACATTGAGAACTTTCAATTAGTAAACATTTACAGAACATTGAGAACTTTCAACTAGTAAACATCTATAGAACATTTAGAACTTTCAACTAGTCAACATCTACAGAACATTTAAAACATTGAGCATTTTTAAATAGTAAATATCTACAGAACATTTAAAACATTTAGAACATTGAAAACTTTCAACTAGTAAACATGTACAGTCCGCGACAATAGAATAGCACACCTTCTAAATTTCGTAGTATTTTAAAAATAGAACAGAAATGCGAGCGTTCAATCCATATGCTTCTTGAGTTACTTCTTATATATCCATCTTAGTGACTTTGACACGTAAACACTGCCCCTAAATTCTTAGAATCGTTGTTTTGGTAGATTTCATGGAAACGTAATCCGACAAAATAATAGCACACATGCTACACTCTCACTTCTCAGTTGAACACGAGCAAAAGAAGTTGGCTAAGTATTTGATATATAGTGTGGTGAATTATTGCGGAAAACTTCTAAAAAAATGGGTCGTGGAAAGAAGTTAACAGATAGTGAAATGAAAACAATTATGACACTATCTAAAGAAAATGTTTCTATTTCAAAGATTGCGAAAGTAATTCATAGAAGCCGGAAGGTTGTCACGAATTAATTGAAAAACCCCGAGAAATACGGTAATACAAAACGTCCTGGACGACCTGCGGCACTATCAGCACGAGAGAAACGTGCTATTCTAAGGGCAGCGTCGAATGCACCAATGACTACCAGGCAGATTGCTGAAGCAGCAGGCGTACAAACAAACGTCAGAAATGTGCAACGTGTCCTGCAAAGATCTAAGCACCTGCAGCGAAGGAAGCTTAACAAATACCACCTCTAACCGAAGCGCATAAGAAGGCAAGGCTGCAGTTCGCAGAGCAACATGCTCACTGGAAGAAGAAGTGGAGAAAAGTCATGTTCACCGACGAAAAGAAGTTTAATCTCGATGGACCTGACGGGTGGAGTTATTATTACCACGACTTACGTAAAGAAAAAATGTTTTGATCCGTCGCCAGATGGGTGGTGGAGGAGTTATGGTGTGAGCCGGTATCGGCTACCATGGAAAGACGGATATTAATTTTATCAGTGGAAAAATGAACAGTGTGAAATATCTAATGTTAATCCGTGAATAAATAACCACACACGCAACCAGAATTTCCGGGGAAAAACACATATTCCAGCAGGATAATGCAGCGGTTCACACCGCAAAGGTTGTGAAAGCATTCTTCGAGACGGAAAATATTCAAGTCTTGCAATGGCCAGCTCGTTCCCCTGACTTGAATATTATAGAAAACTGTTGAGGAGACCTTGCTAGAGCAGTTTATGCTAAAGGGAAACAGTTTAATAACGTAAACGAATTAAAAGATTACATTGCACTCGAATGGGAACGAATGAGGCAGAAAAGGATTAAAAAATTATTCAAGTCGACTCCAAAGCGAATAATTTCGGTTATAAAAAACTCTGGAGGATCTACAAAATATTAAATATTGAGTTCCCTTCGTATGTATGCATAAATGTTAATTAATTGCGATAATGTGCTATTATTTTATCGCACCGGTTTATCAAGATATATACATTTTTGCAGATTAAACAAAAAGAAACATAGAATAGAAACTAAGCGCTATTTGGTGTTCAACACTTATGTGTACCTGTCTACATATTCAAAATTATATATTTATACTTTAAAAAATAAGAATTAACAAATTTTACGAGGTGTGCTATTCTATTGTCGCGGACTGTACAGAACATTGAGAGCTTTCAACTAGTCAACATCTACAGAACATTTAAAACATTGAGCGTTTTTAATTAGTATTTATCTACAGAACATTTAGAACATTGAGATCTTTCGATTAGTAAACATATACAGAATATTTACAATTTTGAACGTGTACGCACCTGAGAACATTGAGAACTTTCAACTAGTGAACATCTACGGAACATTTAGAACATTGAGAATTTTCTACTAGTAAACATCTATAGAACAATGAGAACTTTCAACTAGTAAACATCAACAGAACATTTAGAACATTGAGAACTTTCAACTAGTAAACATGTACAGAACATTTAGGACATTGAGAACTTTCAATTAGTAAACACCTATAGAACATTGAGAACTTTCATTTAGTAAACACCTATAGAACATTGAGAACTTTGTTCTAGTCAACATCTACAGAACATTTAGAACATTGAGAACTTTCAATTAGTAAACATCTATAGAACATTGAGAACTTTCAAATAGTGAACATCTACAGAACATTTAAAACATTGAGCATTTTTAACTAGTAAATATCTACACAACATTTAGAACATTGAGAACTTTGAATGAGTAAACATATACAGAATATTTACAATTTTGAACGTGTACGCGTCTCAGGAAATGCGATCGGTTGAGACAGGTTGTGCCACGATAGGTATAGATAACCGCGTCACAATGACGACTAACACAATGGGAATAGAGGAAAGGCGCGATCCATCTCCGCGGCGTATTCGCTTTGAATAAACGAATTTCGAGGATGGGTTTAAAAGCACTGGGACCCTTCTGCATGATCTGTCCCGCAGCTCAATCTCGTGTTATTTACCCTTCCCGCCGTGTTGACTTCCCTTCTCTTTTTGTGATTCTGCACTCTGTTAAGCCGGGATTGAAAGAAGTCGCTTCGATTCCAAACAGAGTCTCGTGGAATTTTGTGACCCGGAAAGCCGTCCATGTCAGAAATCCAAGTTTTATTAAAAACTCCCATCCCCTGTTACATCTTGAAACTCGTCCTGGATAATTCGCTCCAGTCTTGATTAATTTTGTTACGTATTAAAACTTGCGGTTTTTCAGACAGAAAACAAATTGCAGCTACCTCGATGATATTATAAAATGAGATTTAAAAAATTTTATTTAGCGATAACTCGTCCGTCCTTCTGGACTTTGGTTTTCGCATAAACTCACTTGTTTCTATTCGTATTAACAAACGCGGTGTGTTATTTCTGATTGTGTACCTTTGTAGCCGGAATAATATGCTACAATTTAGCGCTAATGAAGAATCGTATATTTACAATAATAAACTCGTAATAATTAGCTCGTGTGCAAATTTTTATATTCACTTTGAGGCATCGCTTTCTTTATCTCCTGTATTTGATTTATTTATTTAACCCCTTTCCATACTTTTCCTTTTGCAAATACAGTTATTATAAAATCCTTATAACTAAAAACGTTGCAGGTGAAAAAAATAATTTATAATTTCTATACGCTTATATTTATTTCAATCTTTAAATATCGATTAGAAAAGAGTAACATTTGATTTCATCTAAAAAGAAAGGCATGACCTTTAATATAAATATAAATTTATATTTATTAGACTCAGTTTGAAATTCTCAACACGAGTCTAATTCATTATAATATGATAATGAGTTAACGATAGTTTAAATGATGTTATACTAAACATTATGCGTGATCCATTCTCTCTATGTAAATTACTATAATTTATATCATAAGAATTGCTTAGAAGACACGGTTCTTTATTTAACTAGTTAAGAAAAATATTTTTTTCACAAATATCTACTTTTGTAAACGACATTTTGGCGGGTCTTAACTATAAATTTCGTATGATTAATAGCGTATGTCTGCGTGACCATCGAAGGTCACTTTATTAGTTTTGTAGCAGAAGTGTCCGTCTCGCACATTTGGCGAACAAATGCTCCGAGAACGGGATTTTGTAAATTACAACCGGGAACGTAAAAATCCTCGCCTCGGGGATTAGGACTCGGGAAGTGTTTATTACTAGCAGCTGTTTTACACGTGCACCTCCAGGGTTTTACCTCCGAAATTGCCGTCTCCTCGCCCGTTTCAATAAACTCTTGTCATGCGTTACCGGACAGGCCTTACCTGCGCTGCGCGGCCTGTCCCTTTGTTTTCCGTCAACGCGGCTTGCCGAAAGTTACTTCTCTCTCTTCCACCATCAATTTTTCACCGTTTTCTTCGACCAGCGTGGGCGGCGATTGCCCTTCAAAATTGTCACGGCCTTCCGGAAAATATCTGTTGCTCATTGGTCAATTACAGTCACACCCATTTTGACGACTGAACTTAAATACCGGTGTTCGGCAAGCGCGCGGCAGATTAGCCAGATTAGCGAAAGATACCGATGTCATACACTTCTCTAACGGCACTGAATTTACAGTTCAGATCTTACGGATTTTTCAGACAAGAATACTCTTGTAATATTCAAATCGCGCTAAGTCTCACATACATTATACAGTCCACTAAGTTCACATATTTAAATAAAGTTTGTTCCACTGGTTTTCTACAAAGTTAATCCTGGTGATCAGATTCATTTCACAAGTTACCCATCCCGAACAAGTCTCGCATCACCATTCGGTGCGATCAGCGTACTTCAAAGAATAATGTTATTATGAATGAATTAACAGATACAGTTACTTCATGTTCTTTTATGTAAATTGTTATGTATATTTTTGTGTTGATTATTTAAATCTTTATTATTATTATTTCAGTTACTGGAGACGTAAATACTATTTAAAAAGATTTTGAGAATAGTTGTAATGGTAAAACCGTTACAAATATTGTATTCGAATAATTACCTAATACATGAACAATTGTACAGAAGTAATATGAATTCAATTACTCTAGACTGTTAGTTGTCGCCGTCAATTACAAAAATGCTTTATCACAATATGCATTTATAATAACGAGTGTTAACACTGACAGATTATTTCACTAACTTTAATTCCGTCATCAAATTTGAACGAAGACCAATTTTGCTAGTGAAAAGTTAACATACATTTTCAAGTTTAAGACGAAGTAAGTTGAGACAGGAACATTTATTTGTCTTTCCAAAGTATATTTGTCCTCTTAAGCCGGAAGGAAACAACTATATGTATGTATGTACTGTTGCAAAACGCAGCTATGTACATACATAGTCTACTGTAACTAGAAATGCTGACCATGTATTTACATTCAGCACAAGACAAACCTAACTGGCTACTTTAATGAAGGTCTGCAAACGTAGCGCGTATACTTCTTGGCCCACAAGTTTTCATTAACGATGTCTCTGAATCTGTCACAAATGGTCATTTATAACGGATACCGAGTCGATAGAAGTAAGACTCCTGATTGGCTTTTTTCAAAATGGTATCAAACAAAATGTTAGAAAGTGAATCTTATTTTCTCGCATCAAAAAACTATTTCTATCAACAGAATCACTTTTCATTGATTCAAATTCAATATTATAAATAGAAACTTATTTATTTAGAGTGAAATTTATTTCATATTAGGTTGTGTATATTATCACATTATCATTTCGTAAGTTTTTAAAGACCATGGTCCCCAACTGAAGACTGATTTGTTCGATTTGAAACTAATCGAATAATCACCGAATAATCAATTAACCGAATTAACCCCTTGTCATATTATGGTGAGTCAAACTCGTGTGGAGGATTTTAAATAAAGTCTAATAAATATAAATATTATGCCATTATTTTTAGTCGAAATCAAATATTGGTTTGTAATCAATATTTAACCATTGAAGTAGATGTAGCAGTACGAACAATATGAATTGTCTTTTCTCTTTTGTAACATTTTTAGCGATGAAGATGTTATGATAATTTTAGTTACAAAGAAAATAGTATGGCAATATATGGACCGTTTATTTTGAAAGTGGTGTAAGTCCTTTTTTAAAAAAAATGAGATGTGTCGTAATTTATGCTTAATTTAATGTAAACCTTTTTGTTTATAACTAGTTATTATTTAATATCTTAAATAATGCCTATGCTTTGTTCAATTTAAAATTGACCAGTAAAAGAAATTGCGTAACCATTGATTATGAAAATGGTGTAAGTCCAATTTCCATAGACAGAAAAAATGGCATTACGAAAAAAGAATTTCCTGTACACACCAGGAAATTAGGATTATTATGACGTTATAAACCAATGTAGACAACATAATGAATTTATTTTACACGAAATGAAACTAGAGAATTTCGTTTCAACAAAAAATGTACAAAACACAATTAAAAAACAGAGAAGAAGGAACACTAATGGAGAAAAGTAAATTGGTTGCAAATATGTTGGATGAGATTTTGCAAAAGTGCACCGTATATTATTTCATATAAAACATCAATGGAGGACACAGAATTTAAGACTCTAAATTTATCACCTACATGTCGGGGAAGACCGCTAAAATTTGAAAAAATCGCCCTGGCATGTTTGTATTACGATGCCAGGCTTATTACATACGAAAAATATAAAGATATGCAGCAGCAATTACCTTATATACCTCCTGTGCATAATAAATATTTCAAAACACTGCCACATGAAGAGCATAAATAATTAATAATACCAATATTTTGTGTTAAGTTTAACAATATATAAATATAATTAACGTTCAAAATAAAAAATACTAATTCTATTTTATTTCTTGTTATTATTTATAAACAAAATTGGATTAATATGAAATATATTTTAAGTGATATTTGTTATTTCAAAATTGAAATTAAATGATATTTACAATTGACTAATTATGAAAGTGGTGTAAGTCCATTTGCAGCCTGGAAATATATATTATTTTAGTTAAATTCGCCTAAAAGAAATTTATACAATCAAATTACATATTGATAAATTAGTACAAACATTCCCAGACTTCACATAATTAACCTGTATTTTTTAATTGTCAGATCTGCTAACATTTAATTTTTTCGAAGCAGAGGAAAAGGGACTTGCACCACTTTGAAAATAAACGGTCCATATATACATATTGTTAAGACAAGATAGTCTAAACAGATTCGACCGTTCACGGTTTACCTGCCGACACCCGTCGCCGAGCCGACGTCACCACCGACCGGGAAAACCCACGCTCCCACTACCCCTAAACGCTCGAAACAAAGAACGAAAATCCAACACCACCATTGGCCAATACTTGGTCACGAAAATAGTATATAAGCAGCAAAATGTATCCATACAGATTAGATTCGATTACACAGCTTGTACAGTACAGAAGCGCAGAATAAACTTCAACTAAACCCTACAAGTCGATCGTCTCTCACGAGTTCAGGCTCTCGTTCAATCCCATCAGTGGGAGTCCTGCATATTCAGAGTCATTCATTCCCACATCAGTGGGTGGTCCTTCGAAGTCAATAGGCACCAAGTGCAATATTCAGAGGAATCGTTTAAGTACAGTGAGCAACGCCTCAACACATATATATCACTGAGGTCAAATGACTCTTTGGGGTAAAATTCTACAAAGCTGGTTTTAGATTTCAAAATACAAAATAATTTAGTACTTGCGGGTATCCCTACTATTTGCAATATAATTGTCTAAATTCTGCCAATCTTCTGCACAACGATTTCCATCATCGATATGTCTTTATTTATGTACCACAAATGCATTCTACATCAAATGTACGACCAGCTGCAACGATAAGTGCTAGATTAGTTTCATTGAATTCTTTGTGCCAGAGGTGTATGAATATTTATCGGCTGTAAAGCTAGGAAAGCAAACACGTATTTTCTCGTAGCAACGTTTCTTGATTCATTGCCGTTCTATGTGGTCTGGACTGCTTGACAGCATCATATAGCATTATAATAATTAAATATTACAATCATTTGTTACTTATGGGCACTCCTTGTATAAGTATTTTGAACACAAGAATTCTTGTAATTTTAACACTAAACCTACTGAGCATTAAATTTGGTTGGTGTATATTGTCTTATAAAAATTTCAAGATTTAATTTACTAGGATTATTTGCGATTTTTATTACAAAGTCTAACTGAGCAAAGAGATCTACTGAATCGATTCCTATGAAGACAATTTTATAACTTCAATAATTGTAAAAAAAAAGATATGGAAAAGGTTGTTTGACCCGCTGTGGTAGGTTTAATGTTAATAATTGTAAAATAAAGAAGCTGATAAAGATCATTTGACCTGCTGTGGTAGGTCTCGGTTAGACCTGATATGTTTAGTGTTAATGCAGTGGTTTGTGAATTATTTTGTACATGTTTGGTTCCAGCTTTATGTACAGTGGCTCACAAAAGTATTCGGACACTCTTTAAATCTAAATAACTTTTTTAAGATTGGACTAAACATTTGAGATTTATTGAGCAATCAGATGCATTGATTTACTAGATGATATACGAAAAGGATTTTGATGAAGTTGCAATTGGCATGAATTACATGTGAAATAAAAAAGGAACTTTTTACATATTTTTTATTTGGCCTTGTATTAAAAATATTGAAGATGCATCTGGTAAATCTATGATAGTTACACACATGCAGAAAAATTCATTGAAATCGATCGACATACACACGAGCTAGATGCCATTGAAAATGCTGAAAATCAGAATTTTTCACGATTCTTGGTCAGCTACTAATTAAACTCCACAAATTCTTACATCTTTCTACGCGTGTCATTTTTTCCCGTGTCAATCGATTTCGGTGAAATTTACATGTGTATAACTAACACAGTTCTGGAAAACGCATACTTTAAATTTTCATTACGAATCGAAGTACAAATGTTTCAAAAATATTTTTTCTTTTCCACGTAATTTCTACCAATTAGTATTATTTCAAAATTATTTTTGCATATCATGTAGTAAGTCAATGCTTCTAGTTGCTCCAGAAAAGTCAAGTCGTTTGGTTCAATTTTGAAAAAGTTATTTAGATTTAAAGAGTGTCCGAATAATTTCGTGAGCCACTGTACATTATTTAAGCCCCTATATTCTGATTTCTTTGCACGGTTAAATTATACGCTGTGCAGCAGGGTATTGAAAAGCTTTACATTTTGAGACGAGTCAAATGAAGTGTGTCGAATCAATTCTATCGGTGGAACTCTGCGGATTCTCGGTTTACCTTTCGAAACGCGAAATGCGTGATACGCCTACAAATGGAGAATTTTCCGGAGCGAGTTATAAACGCCAGAGTTATCATCAAAAATCACGGCGGAACAGTTATTTAATATAGAAACGTTGTTCGATGTATTCGAGCGACCAGCAACCGCACGAGGCTTTCGAAATGAAAATGCCTGGCGTCAGTTCGTGATCGATCGTATTCCATTCTTAAAATTCCGACTCTTTTCTACCCAATCAAGCGTAAGCCTGATCCTTGAACTATATTTAATGGGATGGGAGGCTTGTTGCTGTTCATACCGCGCGCAATTTGACCTTTCCGCGAATGCTAGGCTCAAGGCTGAACGATTTCACGTGCAAAATTATAAAAATAATCGATCAAGCCGTTCTTATCACTTTCTTTTATTTTAGTCTTACAAGGGAATATATGGACCGTTTATTTTGAAAGTGGTGCAAGTCCATTTTCTTCTGTTTCGAGAAAATTAAATGTTAGCAGATCTGACAATTAAAAAATATAGGTTAATTATGTGAAGTCTGGGAATGTTTGTACTAATTTATCAATATGTAATTTGATTATATAAATTTCTTTTAGGCGAATTTAACTAAAATAATATATATTTCCAGGCTGCAAATGGATTTACACCGCTTTCATAATTAGTCAATTGTAAATATCATTTAATTTCAATGTTGAAATAACAAATATCACTTAAAATACATTTCATATTCATCCAATTTTATTTATAAATAATAACAAGAAATAAAATAGAATTAGTATTTTTTATTTTGAACGTTAATTATATTTATATGTATATTGTTAAACTTAACACAAGATATTGGTATTATTAATTATTTATACTCTTCGTGTGGCAGTGTTTTGAAATATTCATAATGCACAGGAGGTATATAAGTTATAACTGTTGCATATCCTTATATACATATTTCGTATGTAATAGTCCTGGCATCGTGATACAAAGGCGCCAGGGCGATTTTTTCAAATTTTGGCGGTCTTCCGCAAAATGTAGGTGATAAATTTAGAGTCTTAAATTCTGTGTCCTCCATTGATGTTTTGTATAAAATAGTATACGGTGCACTTTTGCAAAATCTCATCCAACATATTTGCAACCAATTTACTTTTTCTCCATTAATGTTTCTTCTTATCTGTTTTTTAATTGCGTTTTGTAGATTTTTTGTTGAAACGAAATTCTCTCGTTTCATTTCGTGTAAAATAAATTTATTATGTTGTCTACATTGGTTTATAATTTATTACATTGGTTATAATCCTGTGGTGTGTACAGGAAATTTTTTTTTCGTAATGCCATTTTTTCTCTCTATGGAAATTGGACTTACACCATTTTCATAATCAATGGTTACGCAATTTCTTTTACTGGTCAATTTTAAATTGAACAAAGCATAGGCATTATTTAAGATATTAAATAATAACTAGTTATAAACAAAAAGTTTACACTAAATTAAGCATAAATTATGTTATATCTCATTTTTTTAAAAAAAGGACTTATACCACTTTCAAAATAAACGGTATTGCCATACTATTTTCTTCGTAACTAAAGTTATCATAACATCTTCATCGCTAAAAGAGTTATAAAAGAGAAAAGACAATTCATATTGTTCATGCTGCTACATCTACTGCAATGGTTAAATATTGATTACAAACCAATATTTGATTTCGTCTAAAAATAATGGCATAATATTTATATTTGTTAGACTTTATTTAAAATCCTCAGCACGAGTCTGACTCACCATAATATGACAAGGGGTTAACTTGATTATTCGGTTATACTTACACCACTTTCAAAATAAACGGTCCATATTCAGATGCGAAAATCCGATTTTGATGAAACTTATGGAGCTTATAGCTTTATTGTTTAAACAAGAAACTTTTGTTAAAATTTTTTTGCGCGACTACATTTCTCATTAAAAAACGCGCAATTTAAAAAGAATTCAAATTTTTTCGACCTCTGGTTTCCGAGATATCCGAAAAATACCCCAACTTTGAATGTTGTTATCACCCCTTCAAAGTGGATGGTTGCCGATAAAAAACAAACACGTGTGAAATATTTTTCAAAGAACTATAAGCTCCCATAAGTTTCATCAAAATCGGATTTTCGCATTTGAATATGTTTCCGTGCTGGTCAGGCTTGTGCCTAATCCCATGCTATTCAAAGATAATGATCGACTTCAAGGTATAAGAAACTTCATAAAGATAAGAATAGCCTTTTCTTCCTATTGTTCGAGAAGCAATGAAATGAGAGGCGATTGATAAGGCTAATAATAGAAATTGATGGTAAAAATGAAGTGGTAATTTTTGAATTACAATGAAAGTGTATAGGTTCTTCAGTTTTTGTCGGTAGAATTTGTTCGGTACGGTCGAGGAAATGATAAAATGCAGAAAGCTAGTCTTACTTAAGCTTGTGTCAGTTCTTTGCTGTACAGAGACAATGACTGATTTAAAAGGGGTAAGATACTTCATAAAGATTAGAACAGCCTTTTCTTCCTCTTGTTCGAGAAGCAGCGAAATGGAAGATGATCGATGAAAGTGAGAATAATAATTTATGGTATGGATGAAATGATCATTTTTTAATTACGGCGGAGACGAACGTATTCATGGTTTCGCCTGGGTATAATACGTTTCGATATATGCGAGCGGAAAAACAAAACAGATACAACTTACATCGAAGCTTCTTTCAGTTCTTTACTTTCATGAATTTAAACCTTATTATTTAAACAACTTTTACATCGCTATGATTACTGTTAAAAAATCGAAAAAAATTGTCACGTCCTAAGTGCGAGTAATAGTAATTAATTTCAAAATATACGAAAGGAAATAAACTATTGTATATACAATGCAACTATTACAGATAAAAATATTGTTTCGATTTCGGAATGGAATTGTTTCGAGAGCGAAAGGTTAACAAAGATAGGAACATTCTTGATTTTCCATTCTTTAAAAAGTAATAAAACGAAAGATGATTAATAAATGTGTGAATAAAGATTTATGGGAGAAATAGAATAGCGTTTTTAGAGTATCGATACAAGCGAATACATTCTACGCTTCAGTATTGTAGTACAGATTCCGATATACAGTGAGTAACGAAAGTATTCGAACGGAAAGGATTCGGACGGATGAAAAGTTTGACGTTGAAAAAACATAAGTCATATTACGAATTACAAAATACTTTTATTTCTGTAATAACACGTAAGTATCATGATTATACATGTTAAATTTGAAGTGTCTCTGATAACGTAAACAATACTTATAAAATGTTTCTTGGTAACGGCATCTAAATGAACGCCACAAAAGTATTCGAACGACTAAATTAATAGTACATATTTTAAACAACTATAGTGTTTTAATATTTTGTCGGACCACCGTGAGCACTTATTATGGCTTGCAACCGTCGTTGCATGCTATCAACCAAATTTTCAGTAATATCTTTTTTTATATTGTTCCAGACGTCCAAAATTCTGGTCTTTAATGCTTCCTTGGAATTAATACTATGTTTACTAAGTTGTTTGCCAATTTCTGCCCATAAGTGTTCTATGGGGTTAATGTCCGGACTTTGTGTTTCTAAAACGTGAGGTACGTTGTATATGATCCATTCTTTAACAATACGTGCGGTATGTTTTGGATCATTGTCCTGCTGAAAATGAAAATTGTCTATTACCCCTAATTTTTCCGCACTTTGCTTCAAATTGTCTTTCAATATTTGCATATATTTATATTTATCTAATATTCCGTCGATAATGACGAGGTTTCCAACACCACTAGCCCCCATACATCCCCATACCATTATCGACCCACCCCCATGTTTCACGGTTGGTCGTAGATTTTTAAGATCCATCTCTCTATTTACTTTTCTCCAAATTTTATGACATCCATCTGAGCCAAATATGTTAAATTTGCTCTCGTCCGAAAAAATTACGTGTTTCCAAAAGTCCTTATCCTTGTTGACATAATTTTTAGCGAAACTTAATCTCTTCTGTTTATTGACTTTGCTAATAAATGGTTTCTTTCGAGGAATACGACCATGAAAATCATTTTTACGGAGAATTCTTCGACAAAGTTCAGGATGAACTTGTTTTCTGAAGCTATCAGCAACTTGTATAGCAAGTTTTGGTGCAGAAATTGTTGGGTCCTTTTTTATTTCACGCACAATTATATTCTCTTCCCTCTTCGTTAATTTCCTAGGCCGGCCAGAACGGACTTTATCTTGAAGGATTCCAGTGGTTTTTAACTTTTTTACTATGTAATAAATGGTAGATTTACTTTTCCCTAACAATTGTGCTATTTCGCCATAGCTCTTGCCTTCATTATGCCACTTAACTATCAGTTTTCTATCAGTGATGCTTGTCTTCGATTTTTTTCGGTACATTATTAATATGAATTTTACAATCTTATTAACACTTGCAGCACTGAACAAGGGAAGTGTGTAACACCAATTGAGAAAGCCAATCTTTACTGTTTGTCAAATTCAAGGATTGTTTTGTACTACAAGTTTCGTCGTTCGAATACTTTCGTGACATCTGTTTACTCGATGTTACCAAGAAATCTTTCATAAGTAATGTTTACGTTGTCGGACACATTTCAAATTTAACATGTATAGTTATGACACTTATATATTACTATAGGAACAAGAGTATTTTGTAATTCGCAATATCGCTTACATTTTTTAAGCGTCAAACTTTTCATTTCAGAGCGTTCGAATACTTTCGTGATTCACTGTATGTATGTATTGGAGC
>CM052093.1:3249063-3269992 GCA_028453745.1 Agapostemon virescens | reverse complement strand
AAAATAGTGAAAGGCTAAGTCTCATTCAAGCTTGTTACAGTCTCATTACTATTCAGAGTCGATGCTCAATTTAGAGGAATAATGAATTTAACAAAATTGAGAACATTCTTGACTTCCAATTCTTTAAAAAGTAATAAAACGAAAGATGATTGATAAATGTGCGACTAAAAACTTTCAGAAAGAACAGAATAGCGTTATTCGATATCGATGAAATCGAAAATATTCTACGCCTCCACGTACGTAGAATGCGTTTTGATATTTTCGAGTAAAATAGTGAAAGGCTAAGTCTCATTCAAGCTTGTTACAGTCTCATTGCTATTCAGAGATAATGCTCGTTTTAAAAGAGTAATGAATTCAACAACGACAAGATCATTTTGTCTGTTCCTGTGGTTCGAATAGCGACAGACTGAAAAATGATCGATAAAGTTACGGTTAAAGATTTATGACACAAATGAAATAGTGGTTTCCGACTAACGATAAAACCGAAAATATTCTGCATGAACAGCACCTCACGTGTGCACGATATTTCTCGATATATTCACCGGAAATGATAAAAAGGGTGAAACAAATTCTTGACATGCTTCGGGTACCTCGTTACTATGCTAAACGTGTCACTCAGCCTCGTCAACTCTTTCCCGCGTTAAAATAAAATCTTTATCGTGGTCGATTTTATTCACGTCGACGCAGCTTGCATGCATGCAGCGTTCGATGGGCAAAAAGCTCCGTCCGAAGGAGCTGCTTCTGCGAGAGTATTTCGTAATATTTACACACGTCGCGTATCTCGTGCAGATAGGCTATACGATTTCCTTGCGATATTTCGTGTTGCGACTGATTATAGTTCAATGATGCACCACGCGGTGGGATGAGCCACGACTATCTGCATTCCGGCGTGCCGTTAATTATTTAGACGTCAATTAACATTAGTGCGACCCAGGAGAAAGCTGCACGCCGGTGCAGAGCCGTCGTGACACATGTTCTCCTCGCAATCAAGAAAATTAACCCATTTGAATCCGTAGCGCAGCAGAGTTTCTCTACTTTTTAATATTCCTTGCAGCACCAACATTTGCATACGATGCGTGCCTGCACGTTTCAATAGAGAGAGAGGATCAAGAGTATTTTTGATTTCAGTTGACGTTCGTATCATTTATAATTTTTATGTTCTGAATCTTATTGCAAAAAACAGAAGGAATAGTGAAAATACAAATGACGTATTTAAATCTTTTATTCGTTGCTGCACCAACATTTGCATAGTGTGCGTGCCTGCACGTTTCAATAGAGCAGCGATCAAGAGTATTTTTGATTCCAGTTGACGTTCGCATTGAATGAAACAGCTGCGCCAGTTTAATTCAATAAATATCAATCGTCGAGCGTGGCAAGAGTGGCTTTTGGAAGCTTATAATTGTCATATTCTGACTGTTGTCGCAACATACAGAAGGTACAGTAAAAATACAAATGACGTAAATCAGACTTTTATGGAGATGCTGCAAAAATATTTGTACTTTATGGACGCTTTTACGTACATATTTCTACAGATAATAAATGGAGAATGCTTTTGATTTTAGTCGACGTTCGCATCGAACGAAAAAGCTTTAGCATTTTATTGGGCAAGCATCAATTGTTAAAATTGAAAATGTTGTTTTCTAAAACTTATATTTTCTGTATTTAACATTCATATAACTAGCAAAGAAATCGTAGAAAACGCAAAACTGAATAAATGTACAATTTCATTCAAATGGCATGAGAATGTCTACTATAAATTTTGTACACATCATGCCGACGTCGGTAAAAATAGGTTAATAAAATATTTATTTTACGTGTCGTTCATGTTGAATGCGACAGCTACGTGATTTTATTCTGCCAGTGTTAATCATTGAAAGTGACAACTGCGGTTTTTACAAATTCATAGTTTTTCCAGTGATCTATCGGTACAAGGAAAATACATATTCCTAATGACATGAAATAATCATCCATCTTGAAGTTATAAAAACAATTGCGTTTTACGTGCATTATTTATGTCCTGCACACACGTCAATGGACACTAAGTTGATAAAACTGTTAATTATTAATTGTTAATTATTGCTTGAGTTTATAGATGATTTGGGGACCGCTGTCTTTAAGGGTGTTTTCTGACCATAGTTCCTTAATTTCCTATTAAGCTTTCGCCTCTTTCACCTTTCCAACCCTCCATAGTAAACAGGTACACTATAAACCCTGAGTTTCCAAGGGGTACGGCCCCTTGTCAGTACGTGCGCGCAAATCTGGTCAAATTGCAAACGGATTGCCTATACCTGAAGGAAACTCATGCCATTCCGTTGCCAAATGTTCACCCTGGTGAGCCTCAACTCCTCCTTGAAGAAAACTTAGTAGCCGACAAGGAGAGGGAAGCTACAGTGTACATAAACGCTACTCTTCTTTGGATTAGGGTCTTTCTTTCATTTAGACAGTTAGAGACACAGCATGATCGTACGTTGCACTGATAATCCATTCTTCGTGAATTTGTAAAATATTATTCTCCCTGCGCCAAGGAATGTGGTCCAACGAGAAGTGGTTAAGGTTAATAAGTGAGCAATAAATTAATCGGTATACCAGTGCAAACGACCAAAGTCTGCAAAATTGAAAAATTAACCACAGGCTGCAACATAAACCTTTTATTGTAGTTGATATTCGTGAACAAAACGGTTTTTCAATTTACCAGGAATATGTCAATTGTTTCTAACCCTTTGAGCACTGAATTGCCCGACGTTAAGCGTGCGTCACGGACTGCCCACTCCGTACGAAACAGTCTACCGTGGGCTGCGTACCATTTACGAAAGAGCGCAAGTTGAGCAGACTGAATTTTCATTGCAAAGTATATTGATTGTAACTGAAATAAATTATGTCGTGAACTCAAAAGCCTCAATAACCATTTATTTCGGTTACGGTTTTGCAATCGCAAATAACGAATGACTTAATGCCAAATCTACTCCTTTTTGACGGAATATATTGTTTAAAAAATAATCTTCCTTTATAAAGTAAAAGACTTTCGTCTATGCATAAATATTCATATGAATAAAATGATTTAGAAAATGAGTTTCTAAGTTCAGTAACCACCGGTCTTATTTTTATCAACGAATCGTGCGAGCTCATATTATTGTTATCATTAAAATGCAACATTTTTAGCAATGATTCGTATCTAAGTCTGCTCATTAGTTTTGAAAAAATGTCAGTTTTTATAATTTTATCGGTAGACCAATATTCTCTTATAGATGTTTTTCTCATTTTGGACTTTGGATAGTAATAGCAATAAATAAATATATTTCCGAAGGTGAAGTATCCGTTCAGGTATTTACGCGTGAATGAACTGCATGTATTTTAGTTCGCGCTAGATTTTTATGGAAATTATTTGTTTTTTCGCAGATACCAATAATTAATTCTTCTGAGAAAAATATCTTAAACACACCCAAAGGAGTGGATATTTTCGATAAGTGTACCCTCATCCCCGAATTTAATTCATCAAAATTATATAATTTTGGTACAAAATTTTTCTTAGACCATGAAAAGTTTTCTGCCGTACCATTAGCCGTCGAATTAACATTTTCCTGTAGACCTTCATTGTCTTCAGAAGTTGAGCTAAATATTCGAATACATCTTCTCCTTTGCTCATACAATGAAACTGAATTTTCGGTTTCCGAAGCTACAAAAGAAGGTTTGATTATGTTTGTTCTAACATCGAACCTATTGTGTTGATATTTACCGCTTGTATCACTGCTTATTTTTAATATCTTGATTTTCTTATAGAGCTCCTCGGAATCCGAAGACGAATTCCACATCCTTTTTCTTTCAAATGTATTAATTTCGACTGTTTAAATTTATGTTCATAATCCATGTCATTATCACTTTTACTAAAGTATTCAAGCTCATTCTTAAACATTTTAGGGGTAATTAAAAATGAAGTTTTAAAACGCAAAGAACGATTTCCAGAAAGTAGCAGCACTTAACCTCAAAAGTCCTTGGTAACTAATGCACAATGAATGCACATACAAATTTAATGAACAATACTAATAAATGATTGTACAAAAGCACATTTATACGCTTATTGTCTTTTTATATCTATATAGGTTTACAAGGACCAGTCACATATATCTGTTCACAGATTCCTTTTTCTCAGATTGAATGGTTTTGTGAGAATTCATATATTGGTTCATAGCCAAAATCGAATGGTTAAGCGAAAACGCATATATGGATTCATAGCCAAAATCGAATGGTTGTGTGAGAACCCATATATGGGTTCATAGCACTCAAAGGGTTAAGAAAAATTACTTTAAAATAGTGTAAGATACATATTAGAGAGTCTACGTTTACTCTTTCGAAAGTGAACGCTTTAGCCAGCGCGTACAAATGATTTTATTTATACTTACCGTTATTCGAAAAGATAAACTCTGCGTGCGACAACCCGCTAGCAAAAATGATTTTTGCAACATGCAATTCTCCGGGGATGTAAAGCATAAGGGCCCCAATAAAAAAGTTGATGGCCATTCCGGAGCATCGGGGGAGTGGAACTATCAAGGTCGTTGATGAGGCTGAACTTTTCAACTTTGCCACGCATTTTCGTGTCTGCGTCGTATGCACAGTCGGATTTCAATCTCGCGGGATCTGGTCGAGGGAATGCTTGCCTGTGCAGTGTACCGGTGAAAGAGAATCATTTCTTATGATACTATTGGATAGTCGGAAAAGTATTGAAAGATTTTTCTCACTAGATGCTGTTTCGTATATCGGGCAACACTAATCAGATTGCATCATACTGACGCGCATTTGAGAGGTGACATTTCAGTCTACAATTTTCATGCAGACAGTTTTGTATTTCGTCAATCGTGTCGAAAGTAATATTAGCGTGAAAATAAGTGAAATTTCTGAAAAAATTCTACAAATTTACTATGAAAAAGGTAAAAACGCTGCATATACCCAGGAAATAATTTGTGGTGTTTACGGTTAAGATGTTTTATCAAATGCATCAGCATGTAGACGCTTCCGTTCTGGAAATTTCGATATTAACCTCTTGGTCTACGAATTATTTTACAATAACAGTGACTAGACTTTTTTTGTCCTCGGCAGAACGACAGAAAGAAAAAACAAATTTGTAGTTACTGCGTGCCTAGCTATTCTCCAGTGACCGTATACGGTCAACAATGAAATAAAATGTTATTTCTGTTTAAAGAAAATTCAGGAAATACATGTTTAGAAGATTCAGTTCGAATTATTGATCACGAGTCTGACTCGTTGTTGTAGGGCAAGGGGTTAAAGATGCACCTCGCTCTGGTCGACCAATCAGTGAAAAAGTCGCTGAAATAATGCAAATGGTTGTACAAGGTCGGCATATAAGCAGTCTTGAAATTACTAGGGAACTAAATATTCACCGTTCAATCGTTTTGGATCATTTACAGAAGGCTGGATGCAAAAAGAAGCTGGATATTTGGGTGCCTCATGATTTAAAAGAGAAATTTTTATGGATCGAGTTTTCATCTGCGAATCATTGCTCGAACGTAATGAAATCGAAACATTTGTGAAAAGATTGATAACGGGCGATGAAAAATGAATCACATATGACAACAATATGCAAAAAAAATAGTAGACAAATGCCGGTGAAACATACAAACGGTGGTCAAATCAGAATTGACGCCAAGAAAGGGAGGAAATTGTCCATCATAAAGTGCAATCGCCTGGTCACACGATTAATTTTAATCTCTACTGTCAACAATTAACCAGACTGCAGCAATCGATTAAAAAACAGACCAGAATTAATCAACAGAAAAGGTGTTGTGTTTCCTCATGACAACGCCAGACCACACACAAGTTTGATAATTTGGCAAAAATTGAGAAAGATTGGTTGGAAAGTTTTGATGCATCCACCATATAGCCCAGACCTGCACCATCAGATCATCGTTTGTTTCGATCTCTGCAAAACTATTGGGTTGTTCGGAAAGTAATTTCGTTTTTTTTTGTGAAAATGAAAGACAATTTTCGTATAATGAACAAATATTTTATTAAATTATATATTGGCCATTCTAGTCCAATACCTTTTGCCATCTTTCTGGTAGTAGCATGATTCCACGCTCATAAAATTTTTGGGCTTTGCTGGCAAAAAACTGATCGAGGTGGTTTTTAACCTCCTCATCTAAAGTGAAGGTTTTACCGTCTAAAAAATTTTGTAGTGACCGGAACAAATAATAATCCGAAGGTGCCAGATCTGGAGAATATGGTGGGTGTGGCATTGTATTACATTCAAGTTGTAAAAGCTTTTGGCGAGTGACCAAACTTGTATGAGGTCTCGCATTATCTTGGTGGAAAACTACACCTTTTCTGTTGATTAATTCTGGCCTTTTCTGTTGAAGTGTATCATTCAGTTTGTCCAGCTGATGACAGTAGACTTCCGAATTAATTGTTGTGTTATCCTGTAAAAGCTCAAAAAAAACTATTCCTTTAAAATCCCACCAAACAGACAGCATCACCTTTTTTTTAATGACTATTGGTTTTGGAAATGCTTTGAGCCGGTTCATCTTTTTTGCTCCATGATCTCTTGCGTTTGACATTGTTATATACAACTCAATTTTCGTCCCCAGTAATGATGCGCTTCAACAATGAATCATTTTTGTGACGTTTGAGAAGCGAATCACAGACATCAACGTGACGACACAAATTTCTCTCCGTGAGAACATGGAGAACCCATATATCGAGCTTCGAGGTTAAACCCAGGCCTTTCAAGTGGTCATAAACAGTTGAATTTGATAAATTTAACCTCTCACCGATCTCACGTGTTGTTATTCGCCGGTTTGCATTAACTAATGCCTTTATCGTGTCTTTATCAGCTTCAACCGGCCTTCCAAAACGTGGTGCATCTTCGACATCAAAATTGCTGGATCGAAATTTTGCAAACCAGTTCTGGCACTGGCGTACTGTCAACACATCTTCTCCATACACACCGGTTAATTTCATTCTGGCTTGAACAGCATTTTTACCTTTTCTATAGTAAAAAAGCAAAATATGACGAAAATGCTGCTTATTGCTCTCCATATTTAAAAGGGCACCAACCAAAAACTGCTGCGTAGAATCAATTGGACTTTTTCACAGACAGGCCTTGCTATATCAGCTCTCAAAACATATAATGATTATGCGGATTAAGTGTGAAGTTGGGTGCAAAAAATACAATTAAATCCTCTTTCGGAGAAAACGAAATTACTTTCCGAACAACCCAATACCTTGGTGGTAAATAGTTGAATTCACAAAAGGATTGTGAAAATCACTTGGCCAAGTTTTTAGCCGATAAACCACAGAAGTTCTATTCCGATAGGGTTATGGCTATACCCCAAAAATGGCAAAAAGTCATAGATAATAATGGCCAATATATACTTGAATAAGATACATTTCGGATAAAAGAATCATTTCATCAAAAAATAACAATCTCTCAATACTTTTCTGACTGTTTAATATAATATCCAAAATTATGAAGGATAGACAAAATTTATTAATTCTTTTTTAAACTTTAGATATATGTAACACAATAAATTCTATGTATCTCCGAAGCTTATCGACTTAATATATTATAATACAAGATCAGTATGGTTCTTTGCAGTGGTGGCTGAGAGCGGACAAGCGACTGGAACGGTAAAAAAGCTTTGGTAGTTGAGAGTAGACATAAATCGACCGCAAAGGGTTAAACCTTGCTTTGCATGTGTAATAAATTCCCGCCACGAAGTTTCCATACAACGGATAGGCTGCAGCATAATTATTTCTGCATGATCGAGTAATGAGATGAAAAATTGTCATCTCGAAACGCTTGTAAGTCTTACCGAGTAAATCTCTATCGAATCTCGATATCGGAGTTCGAACGGATGCTTCGAACTCTTCTTCGATTGTCACACAAACATCCGCCAAATTAATATTGGACGGCTAGTTCAATTATTTCCGGTGGACCTCTAGTGAAATGACAGCACAAGAGTGATATCACGCCAGTTGACCACTCTTCCATTTCCTATACCTTGCGACGATAGGTGATACGTCAATGTAGAACACTCTAACGAATTCTCAGAGTATACTTCGACACCGAGCGGTGCACTTTGTAGGTCTGAACGATTCTAAGAGTACACCTCACCACGATCAGTGCATTTTAGTTGACAAAATTGTTCTAGGCGTTCTTTCCGAAGCTCGTTGTTTCCTTCGTATTGTAAATCGGAAAGTTCCGTTCGTTTTTTTACAAAAAGTAAAGCTTTATTCATGAAAGAAAATGAAAAAGTACGTTAATCAAAATATTGTCCATCGTTAGCGATGACTTTTTCCCATCTTTCGGGCAGCAAGCGAATTCCGCGTCGAAAGAATGATTCATCTTTGGAGGTTATCCAGGCGGAGATCCATTTTTCGAGATCTTCGTACGAATTAAATCGTTCTTCAGCAAGTGCGTGTGCCATCGACCGAAACAAGTGGTAGTCAGATGGGGCACAGTCTGGTGAATAAGCCGCATGTGGTAGCACTTCCCAGCGAAGTGCTTCTATCGTTTCCTTGACAATTTTTGAGACGTGAGGCCGAGCATTGTCATGCACCAAAATCACCTTACGCTGTCTCGTTTCATATTGTGGTCGTTTTTCGTGCAATGCTCGACTCAAACTGATAATTTGTTGTCGGTAGAGATCTCCTGTGACTGTTTGACCAGTTTTTAGCAGTTCATAGTATACCACACCTTCCTGATCCCATCAAATGCAGAGTGAAGCCTTTTTTCCGTGGATATTCCGCTTTGGCGTCGATGTTGAGGGTTGTCCAGGATCACAAATGGTTTTTCGACGTTTAGGATTGTCAAAATAAATCCATTTTTCATCCCCAGTGATGAGACGATGGAGAAACCCCTTTCTTTGTTGTCTAGCAAGCAAAATTTCGCAGATGGTTTTCCACCTTTCAATGTCTCTTGGCTTGAGTTCATATGGGACCCACTTTCCTTCCTTGTAGACCTTCTCTAAGGCTTTTAAACGGTCGGAAATGACAGATTGAGCACAATTTAACGCTTCTGCAATTTGTTTTTGCGTTTGACATGGATCTTCATCCACCAATGTCTGCAATTCTTCGTCTTCGAATACTCGTGGCCGTCCAGAACGCTCTTTGTCCTCCAAAGAAAAATCACCATTTTTAAAACGTCGAAACCACTCTCTACATGTTTTATCGGAAACAGCATTATCGCCATAAACGTCTACAATCATTCGATGAGCTTCAGCTGCCGTTTTGTAAAATTTGTTTTGTTCAATGTAGAAAAAAACGAAGTTATTGATGCAAGCGTAAATTGTTGTGTACTGAGTTTTATTAACAGATGTTCAAACTAAAAAGTTAGCCTTACTTTAGAGGTTATAGTTACTCACAGTTCGAGCTACGGCTACTCGACGCTAGATGGACAGAACTTTCCGATTGACCTAATAAATTCTCGATTTCGTAATTGCGTTTGTATGATGCAGAACAGGTGGTGATTCTCGATATCTGAGTAAAGCGACCAACGATTCGCACTCTTCTTCGATCCTCACCAATTTCGTCGGTCAAATTAATATTCGATAAGAAGCAAAACAATTCCGAAGTGTAACGCGACTTCACAAGACTTACGCATTAGATTTGTTTTCCTTTTTTGTTTCGTATTTGGAACATACATGGCAGTTTCTGCGTTTCCATTTGTCGCTTTCGGAAATTTGTATTAGCCGGTGTTGCTTTAGCTGACCGGAAAGTCTGTCGATCGAATCATGATTGAAAACACGCGATGTAGTAGCGACCTCCGAGTTCTCTTCAGCAGCAGGTAAATGATCCTTTATCCAAGATTCGCATGTTTTCAATATCGATAGTTTTGCGCATGACATCAACGTGGTGTCCCCGGCATAGTGTTAATGAACCACGTGTTACTATTACAAAGTAATATATATCGCTGGAATTATTATTCGGTAGTTCTACTGTTAACATCCTCGAGAAATTAAAGATGGCACGCGTGTGCTATCATTTTGTCCAGGCGTGGAGAAACCATGGTGACCTTGAGTTAGGTGTACCTGCGTAGCCAGTTCGTAAAAGAATGAAAAGAAAAGAGATAATACGGGCTCTTGCAGGGTTGGCTTTATACTGGTGGCAATGATATACGGTTTTACGCGCATCCGTTCTACTCTGACGCACCGAAGCGAATAACACCGTAGCAACGCACAGCTTTATAGCGCTTAAACCGTCGCTACGCCGACGTTGTACGTTATTTGATTTCGAGAAGGATCGTAAGTGCCACGGTAAATTCGTCCCTTCCCCCTCCTAACCTCCCTTGTAAACTGAAAGTAGTCCATAATGAAGGTAAGTAGCAGTAAATTCTGCGTTTGATAGATTCACGCCGAGATTTCGGCCTGCCAATGAACTCGAGCTGCTGGCAATAATTCAACTGGCAGTCTGAACCAGGAAAGCGAACGCGGCTCGCTGGTATCGATGGAGGAAACGTCGGGAATCGATTCCGGCTTCCATTCAAATTAAATGCAATACCCCCGGTGATCGTTGAAATATTGTACCTACCCGGTTACGAATTCGAATCTTCTTTGTCGAGTTCTGGAAAATAGTGGTCGTCGAGATCTACACAGATGGCACAGATTTGTTCAGCGAACGGCATCCACCCTCCTGTTTTCGAACCTTCCGACGTTATGTGGGTTATATGTAAATCTTGTTGACGCTGGCTCTCGCGTTCGCGTTGTTGACAAACTCGGATACATGGATTTTGACGGTGATCGGTGATTAAAAGCATCCTGCAAACAGCGTAGTAAATAAACGAGGTGGATCGATGCGTGGACGCGATCGTTTGCGTGTGGATTGTTATCGTTAAATTGTGGATCTATAGGAATGATGGATTAAGATCTTTAGACACCCTGAGCAACGGGGAATAGGAATTTTGCAGAGGAACGAAGATTGAAAATATTATAAAAGGCACTCGTGTTCGTTTTTCGAGTGGCCAATGTGTCGATTCCAATCGTCGTGAGATACAAATGGAAAAACCTTTCAATCTTTTTTGATACCTACAGTACTGTGTGACTTCAATTTAAAAGAGAAAGATTAAGATCATTTTGTTGTGAAAGGACTCAAATATCTTTAAAACGCTGGAGAGGTGTGGGATTTATAAAATAAATTATTTTTAGTAAAATATCATAATCTATTTATTGCTGGGAAATCCATAAATGTTTTTACAGTCACTTAATAAAATAGACGGTCAGAAATAATTTCCGCATCCATTCACCTGAACAGTATTCCGTAGCACCATTTATTTTAAAACATTGCCTTGAACTAAAATTGTTTAAAACTCGACTAGGATCTCCAATCACTCTAGCGAAATGTTATGAAACGATGCCAATATTCCGAGTTATTATATTTAGATGCAACAAGCGGAAATTTCGTTAACTGCACGCGGTATTACATCAATGCACATCATTGCGTTCTTACATTCACACTTGGAAGTATTATATTTGAGGCTATATCAAATTTTCAAAGAGCACAAACTTTAACAAAGTGAATTATTCGAATTATATATATTTGTTTGCGGTTTCTAAAGGGTGTACCAAAATTAACGCAAGGTTTGAATTAAATAGAAAACATAGTTTTTAGTCTTTCGATTGTTATTTTTTCATTGAATCATAAAGTACATAGGATAGGGTTATTTATGGAATAACACATCTGGCAAATGGCCTCCACGGCTTTGCTGGCACATACGCACTCCTCTGTCGAAATTTTTCATGACCTTTCTGCATAATTGTGGCTGAATTTCGTTGATGCAGCGTTTAATTTCCTCTTGTAATGCACGGGTGGTTGTGGGCTTGTTGACATAGATCTTTGACTTCAAATAACCCCATAAGAAGAAATCTAATGGTGTTGAATCACACGATCTAGGGGGGCAATTCTGATCACCGACACAAGAGAGTACACGACCAGGAAATGTTTCATGCAGTAATTGAATTGTTTCACTGGCTGTATGGCATGTGGCACCGTCTTGTTGAAACCACATATTGGCCACATCAATAGCATCCAATTTCGGCAGAAAGAACTGTGTTATCATGTCGCGATATCGAGCACCAGTAACAGTTACTGCTTGACCAGCCTCATTTTCAAAAAAGTATGGTCCAATGATGCCTCCAGCCCAAAATCCGCATCAAAAAGTGACACGTTGTGGGTGCATTTGTTGTTCGACAATCACATGTGGGTTCTCCGAATCCCAAATACGGCAATTTTGGCGATTAACAAAGCCATCAAGGTGAAAATGTGCTTCATCGCTTAGGATGATTTTGCTCGAAAAATCAGCATCGACTTGTCGATGTTCAATAATCCATTCCACGAACTCTTTTCGCCGTTCATGGTCATTAAGCTTCAGTTGTTGTGTTAATTAAATTTTGTAAGCATGGAGACACAGATCTTTTGTGCGTATATGCTGTAGAGAGCTTTTTGAAATTTGCAATTCTTGTCCACGACAACGAATTTGTGTTCTTGGGTTTTCATCAACACTCTCACGCACTGCTTCGATATTGACATTTGAACGGCTTGTTTTTGGACGACCGGTGTGTTTAGTGTCTCCAATTGATCCAGTCTCCCTGAATTATTCAATTAATCTTTTCACAGTTGACGAAGTTAAAACACTATTTTGACCATATTTTGTATAAAATTTTCGAACTGCGGCCACCAAATTTTCATTATCTTTAAGTATTGTTCAATAATGAAAACACGTTGTTGTATCGTATAACGCTCCATTTTTACTAACCCTAAACTCTCAGCTGTCAAATTGTTCTTTTTTCAGCGTTGCCAACAATTCAAATTCAAGTCAAATTTTGCGTTAATTTTGGGACACCCTTTATATATTGGATAGTCGGAAAAGTATTGACAGATTTTTGTCACTAGATGTTGTTTTATGTCATTTATCGAGCAACACTATGACGTATGACGAGACATTACCTTAAAATTGTACATATTGGATAGTCGGAAAGGTATTGAGAGATTTTTGTCACTAGATGTTGTTTTATGTCATTTATCGAGCAACACTAATCAGATTGCGCCATACTGACGCGCATTTGAGAGGTGACATTTCAGTCTACAATTTTCATGCAGACAGTTTTCGTCAGTCGAGTCGAAAGTAATATTAGCGTGAAAATGAGTGAAATTTGTGAAAGAAATCGCTACATTTTGAAATTTTACTATGAAAAAGGCAAACACTCTGCATATGCTCGGGAACAAATTTGTGGTGTTTACGGTCAAGATGTTTTATCAAATGCAACAGTATGTAGATGGTTTGCTCGTTTCCGTTCTGGAAATTTCGATATTAACCTCTTGGCCTATGACTTATTTTACAATAACAGTGACTAGACTTTCTTTGTTCTCCGCAGAACGACACAAAGAGAAGACAAATTTGTAGTTGCTGCGTGCCTAGCTATTCTCCAGTGACTGTATACGATCAACAATGAAATAAAATGTTATTTTCGTTTAAAGAAAATTAAGGAAATAGATGTTTAGAAGATTCAGTTCGAAATCTTGATCACGAGTCTGATTCGTTGTTGTAGGGCAAGGGTTTAAAGATGCACCTCGCTTTGGTCGACCAATCAGTGAAAAAGCCAATGAAATAATGCAAATGGTTGAGCAAGGTCGTTATATAAGCAGTCATCAGATTGCTAGAGAACTAAACATTCACCATTCAACCATTTTCGATCATTTGCAGAAGGCTGGATACAAAAGGAAGCTCGACGTGTGGGTGCCTCATCATTTAACAGAGAAAATTTTGATGGATCGTATTTCCATCTGCGAATCGTTGCTCAAACGTAATGAAATCGACCCATTTTTGAGCTTGGCTGGGAAGTTTTGATGCTTCCACCATATAGCCCAGACCTTGCACCATCAGATTATTGTTTGTTTCCCTGTTTGCAAAACTATCTTGATGGTAAAAAGTTGGATTCAAAAAAGGACTATGGAAATAACTTGGTCAAGTTTTTTGCCGATAAATCACAGAGGTTCTATCTCGACGGGGTTATGGCTGTACCTCAGAAATGGCAAAGGGCATAGATAATAATGGCCAATGTATACTTGAATAAAATTCATTTTGAATGAAAGAAACATTTAATGAAAAAATGACAGAAATCTTTCGATTTTCGTTGATCCACCCGCTTCTTCTGAAAGAAAGGATGATCCGCTGAAAGGGTAGGAACGAGCCTTTATCAAGGCGAATTCGTTGCTCTCAGAGGCTGTCTCAAGACAAAAAACACAGACTTTGTATCCTGTTACGTTTCGTGTTATACATCGTACTTTGTACATACCGGTAGTCTCAGTTAGTACTTCTACTCTCGAGCAATTTGAATTCCTAACTCGAAACATTTTTCTGTCCTATAATAATTCCATTGCACGTGGTTCATCTCCTTTCATGCATATCAAATTTATTACTGTTAATCGTACGGCAACACTTCAATGTTTAGTAACTTCTTAATTACAAACATTTGTAATGTACAGATTGTTTGGGATAATAGTCTGACAATTTTCAGAGTCGCCTTAGAGGTGTCATCGGAGTGCTAAGAGTTAAGCATAATGACTACAAATTTACTGAACGCTGCAGGAAATGTTTGTTGAGTTTTGAAATGAGAATTAAGCGTTTCAATCTTGAAGAACAATATGGACTGTTTATTTTGAAAGTAGTGTAAGTCCTTTTTTTAAAAAATGAGATATGATGTAATTTATGCTTAATTTAGTGTAAACTTTTTGTTTATAACTACACTCAGTCAAAAAAGTCCCCGTACAGTACCATATTTGAACTTAAACTATCTGTAACTAAAAAAGTATACTGAATATCAACATTTTTAATGTATTATTTAAAAGTGCGTGTTTCCATTAACTCATATAGATGCACTTATATAAATCCTAAAATTAGTTTTGCTATACTCAAATGTTGAATACAAAGTGAACGGATATAGCGTCAAATAAGTTTCCGTACACTATCAGGAAAGTTCGTGTTGCCAATAAACATATTGAGAAACTCGAGTCATATGATTCATGGAGGTCGTACCTTCCTTCAGTTTGCTATTATCAAGCAGAAAGTACAGAACAAATTCCTAATAACGTACAGAAATGGAGATACCGGTTCCAATTCGCGAATTGATTATAAAACTGCGAAAGGGTGGAAAATCCTTAAGAGTAATTGCAGGAATAGTGAATAAATCTCGTTCTACGGTGCAATACATTACTAATAAATATCAGCAAACAAATTCTGTTGAAAATCGCAAACGTACCGGTCGTCCAACAAAATTAGAACACCATCATGAGCGTGCAATTTTGAAAGTTATACGCAGTGAACCGAAAACAAGTGCTCCCAAACTTGCTAATATGATTAACAATGATTATGGTGTTAAGGTTGTTCCTCAAACTATACGCAATGTGTTAAAGAAGTCAGGGTATAATGGTCGTACAGCAAGAAGAAAGCCATTTATCAGCAATATAAATAAGCAGAAGCGTATGGAGTTTGCTACAGCCCACATGTATAAGCCAAAGGAATTTTGGAATTCAGTAATATTTAGTGATGAATGCAAATTTAACGTGTTTGGGTCTGATGGGCGTACAAAAGTTTGGAGGAAGAAAAATACAGAAATGGAATGTAAAAATCTGCGTGCAACTGTAAAACACGGCGGAGGGAGCATAATGGTATGGGGTTGTATGAATGCTGCAGGTACAGGAAACTTGGTATTCATCGACGGTATTATGGACCAAGATGTGTATTTGAATATTTTAAAGGATAATTTGGACCATAGTGCAAGAAAATTGGGACTGGATAGGAGATTTATCTTTCAGCAGGATAATGATCCGAAGCATACCGCACGACGAGTTAAAGAATGGCTTCTGTATAATACGCCAAAACAGTTGCACACACCACCTCAATCGCCGGATACTAACCCGATAGAACACTTATGGGACGAAATAAAAAGGCGTTTACAGAAACATAATATTAAAAACAAAACAGAACTGAAAAATGCGATATTACTAGAATGGAATAGCATTACGAGTGATGTGACAGAAAAATTAATTAATAGTATGCAAAAACGAATGTTTGCCATACATAAAGCTAAAGGCGGTCCAACTACTTATTAATGTTGCGAAAAAAAAGGAAACATTCTATTATTCTATATTTCTGTCTTTTTTTAGATTCCTGTATGGAGACTTTTTTTGTTCTGAACTGGTTATGTTTGCATATATGTTTAATTTTCTTGTTAAATAATAATCGTATGACAATAGCTTTTGCCACACGAATAAAAAAGACAATTAGAAAAATAATTGCAGAAGAATTATTCATTTACTACCACGTAAAATAAAATTATTAACCATTTAAATAGTATGAGTTAGGTGTACGGAGACTTATTTTACTGAGTGTAGTTAGTATTTAATATCTTGAAAAATGCCTATGCTTTGTTCAATTTAAAATTGGTCGGTAAAAGAAATTGAGTAACGATTGATTATGAATGGTGTAAGTCCAATTTCCATAGACAGAAAAAATGGCATTACGTAAAAAGAATTTCCTGTACACACCACAGGATTACCATGACGTTATAAACCAATGTAGACAACATAATGAATTTATTTTACATGAAATGAAACGAGAGAATTTCGTTTCGCCCAAAAATCTACAAAACGCAATTAAAAAACAGATAAGAAGAAACACGAATGGAGAAAAAGTAAATTGGTTGCAAATATGTTGGATGAGATTTTGCAAAAGTGCATCGTATACTATTTCATATAAAACATCAATGGAGGACACAGAATTTAAGACTCTAAATTTATCACCTACATGTCGGGGAATACCGCCAAAATTTGAAAAAATCGCCCTGGCGCTTTGTATCACGATGCCAGGCCTATTACATACGAAAAATATAAAGATATGCAGCAGCAATTACCTTATATACCTCCTGTGCATAATAAATATTTCAAAACACTGCCACATGAAGAGCATAAATAATTAATAATACCAATATCTTGTGTTAAGTTTAACAATATATAAATATAATTAACGTTCAAAATAAAAAATACTAATTCTATTTTATTTCTTGTTATTATTTATAAACAAAATTGGATTAATATGAAATATATTTTAAGTGATATTTGTTATTTCAAAATTGAAATTAAATGATATTTACAATTGACTAATTATGAAAGTGGTGTAAGTCCATTTGCAGCCAGGAAATATATATTATTTTAGTTAAATTCTAAAAGAAATTTATATAATCAAATTACATATTGACAAATTAGTACAAACATTCTCAGACTTCACATAATTTACCTATATTTTTTAATTGTCAGATCTGCTAACATTTAATTTTCTCGAAACAAAAGAAAATGGACTTGCAACACTTTCAAAATAAACAGTCTATATATCGTCGTGTATTGGCTGCGAAAAGTGACTTTTACTTTCCAGATTTCTAGTGATATTAGATTCTTATTCCGTGCTTACATTTTATCCCTTAGTTATAGTAATAGAATTTTATTCTAATATTAGAAACTATATTTTAATCTAACTTACGAATTTCTCTGCAGCGTCGTAAACTTCGTTCAGCATTTTCCGCTTGATTCGAACAGTTTCTCATAGCCAGAATTGAAATTGTGGTTAAAAGAGTGGTGGTCATTATAACGGAAACCTTATAAAGACAAAGTGCCGTTTAAAAGGGATCAAAGTCTCGTTGAAAGTGAAAAATCTATGTGCGGAATAAACGTATCTGATTTGGTTACAGCCAGTAACTCACATTTCACTGAAGAGATTCTGTTTGATAATTATTTCGGTTCCTTGAGCGTTTAGTCCGCGACGGGATCTTGATTAATGGAAGATAAATGTTTTCAGAACACCTAACGACGCAGCGAAGGAAGTCGAAGGGTTTTCCGAGCGAAATTTGCAGCGACACTCGCGCCATTTTTTCTTGCGGACATATTTTCCGTAACGATCTCTCTACTGTTCTTGGTAATGGAAGTTGAGGCCATCATTATTCGTTAAACGGTCGGGCAAACGTAGGTGGTTCTCTTTAGAGCTTACCACTGAACACGCAGTTCTCCATAATCGTGTCCTTTTCTCGCGAAACGCCTTTTTTATTTAACCTTTATGTTTCCTCGTCACGGAGGAAGTATGACACACATTCTCGAAGCATTTTTGCTTAACTTTATCCGAACATCGATAATTCACAACCAACCTCGGCGCTTTGGACGGCTTAATCTCTTGCGATGGGAGATTACGAGCAATTACAGAGGAAAGCAATTTTCGTTCAAGTTCATTCAACTTGTTGCCCTATGGTTTATTTTACGGCTACAGTGATTAGAAGTCCTTCGACGTTTATGATTTTCTATGGAAAAAAGAATATTGATATGTATTGCTTGCCGGTATTTTCTCTAACGATTGTATATCTTGATTGTTGATATGTATGCAAAATAGAAATTTTCTGCAATTATTGCAAGATACAAGAGGTACTTAGACATTTGCTTACGTTGTGAAGTATTGTAAAGATTTACAAATAATATAACAACGTTTTTGTTATTTTACATTTAATATTTTCATGTTTGCTTTAAACAAATAAAATTCACAACCTATTAATTAGATATGTATTTAGTAAATAGTTATTGAAGGTGTTAAACTTTTTAATTTATTGTACAGTTTTTTTGTGAACTAACTTGCAGCATATTATGCAATATATAAATAAAATTTTCAGAGAAAAGTTAATCTTCCTGTAAAATCAGTTCTTGTAGAATATAATTATATATATATTGTCTTTAATTAAGAACCATTGACATATGAATCCGTTAATATAAAACAATTTCACGAAATCAAAATACTTATTTAATCTGTCATATTGTTCTATAAAGATCCAACAAATATCAATCGCTTTGAATTATGATGCGATGAAAATTAGATTCCGATACGTACCACTTCAATGCACGGTAAATATAGGTAGATATACAGTTTTGGAATTAAATTAATAGCTTTCGAGATATATTGGAGCGGTTAATGGATCAGAAGTTGGAACATGAAGATTTATCATTCTGATTACTTTTTTATTATTTTTTCATAGATTTTAATAGGCATTTCACGCAACGTATCGTTCTAAAATTAGATTAAAGCGCTTTAAATAAATGAACGAGCACCTACGTACTGTTATAGGAATTCTAATATTTAATAACATAATTAGAAGTAATTCTAAATCATATTTTAGCCAATAATGATTTTTGTATAATTCTAGATCGTTTTTATGCTTTAAAGGGTGTATTAAAACTGATAAGTCCTCAAGTGAATTTAATTAAATAATTTTTAAATCTTCACTGACATAAGAGACACATTGTTCATTGTTTCACTGTATCTTCAATCTTACGAAGAAAACTCTACTTTCATTTATAAATCTCTTAAGGAACCAATTAAATCTAACTTAAGGATATTTTCTTAGACTAGATAGAAACGATACTTACTTTACGCAATGATCTGTAGTCTAATTATAACGAAACTATTAAAATGTAGTATTTTGACATTCAGAGGTTAAGAGAACTTGGCAAGTATCGTGTTGCACGTGGGCGAACATATAGTGAATCCAAAAAGTATTTAAACATTACATTTAAATCGTGAATTCAAAGCTTGAAGCCTGCACATCCATAAAGTAATCTTCATTGTCTTCTAAGATTTTTTTATGCGACGTAGATAGAGGGATGACTGAAGACCCATTTTTTCCTAAAAATATTGCAAAATATTTGAATTTCAACATTGCCTTTCGCACGTCTTCGTAATTTACATACACGCTGAAAATTTAATCTAAATCTAAATGTAAAATTAACCAATATATTCGGTTTTAAAAGTAAAAAAGCTAAAAAGTATTGAAAACTTGCTTTAAAAAAAATGCCGATATTTAAATGCTGATGCTTTCGTAAAAACAAATACTGCAACCGTAAGACTCGGTTCAATTCAAAGCTTGAAGCTCCTACTTTCGCAAAGCAGTGTTCATTTTCTTTTAAGATATTTTTAAGAGACGTAGCAAGATGGAAACTGACGACCCATTTTCCTAAAAAATATTGCAAATTCAAATGTCTTCGACAACCTTTAAAATTTACTCTCGTAAACGAAGCTGCCATGAGTTCAAAGAATAGAAGCCTCCTCTTTACGACGGCACCTTCAAAATTGCCATATTCTCTTTTTTCACTGTTTTAAGAAATGAAACAACAGTGACGAACATGTATGGTTTCACAGTATAACTTATATTACTGTAAAGATTACGGCACACCTCTCATTCAAAGCATGATCGAACGTCTACAAAAATCGTACATCAATATTCAAGGTGACGTTGTAAAACGGTAACTTTAATCTCTAATCTACGGTAATGTCAGTCGTTAACATAGTTTTTCATAATTTTCACAGCGAGTCGAATGTACAGCATTTTCGAGGAAAAACGCGCCTTCCGTTTTTCACCTGCTACATTATAGCAAAGAACCTTAGGATAAGACGACTGATAGATTATGACACCAGAGAATTCTAGCTTTAAAATGAATCTAAATCGTTATACGGTCGTTTTTACGAAATAATCCCTATTTAAATGTAGACAGTTTTCCGAAAGTCGGATATTTAGTTTGGGAACACTTCTTGATCCATTATATATTATACAGGGTGAGTCACTTAATATTCTCACCTAAAATATTTGCTTCGTTTTTAGCGATACAGGAAAGTATAGTATGAAGAAGAAAATGTTTAATTCCAAGGAGCAGTTATAGGGATAGTAGATACTTTTTGTCACTGTCATATTTTCCGAAATATCAACGCTATTGTTGATGTTTTCATTGCGATAAACCAGTTCATCAACCGTAACATCTAAAACAATTTAAGCATGCCATCGTATTTAAAAAGTAATCAATAGTGACTTAAAAATTTCGGAAAATATAACCTTGAAAAAAA
>CM052093.1:3229786-3248663 GCA_028453745.1 Agapostemon virescens | reverse complement strand
GAGATATATCAAAATATATTGAAGAAATATTTTGAAATATATTGAAATATATTGAAGAGATATATTGAAATATGTTATATATTATGTTATAATATTTTAAAATGGACTTGCATTATTTTGAAAATAAACGATATATTGGTTAAGTTTATCTTCAGATACGTTATAATAGATATTTTAAAAGTAACACTGAGCCACTATTAAATCTTGCGAATTTATTTAAAATAATTTTTACATCATTATGTTCGTATCCAAGGAATTGATGAAAATGTATGTGTTGTAAGGACGACTAATAGTAGAAGATATGCCATACGTAGAAGAGGAAATAAATGATGATAAATGAAAATATTCTAGGTCAACAGAAATTCCTTGATTTTTTAAGTTGAATCAGCTTCGAGTGCAAATGGTTAATAGATTAAAAAGTTTTAATAGTTTCTTTAAACTAACATCAGGTTAAGGCAAACTGTTACGAGTTTACCCTGCAACCGTGTCAAAAATGACTCGAGGCTAATGTGTCATGATTGCAGCGAATCTAATTACCCTTAATAGTATGCAGGTTGTTAGAAACCAACCTAAATTGCATTCAGCTTCATTACTGCCTGCATCTAATGCACCAGATCCTTTGTTTCTTATACATCCCTGTCCACAATAGTTTGAGGGTAAGGAGGTATGGATATACTAATTGTCAATAATTTGCAGCGACGATGAACAGGAACTTGCCGAAATCGAATAAACAACCTATCAATGAAGTCAAAGAGCCATTAGGCGATTTGCCTACCCTCCACCGCTGCCAAAGTCATCCTGCGTTTCCGATACCCATGGATACACGCGATCTCTGTTGATTGAAATTCAATGAACAACCTTCAGCTCCATCCACTTCAACTTTGTCGTTATACAGGGTGGCTCAATTAACTTGATCGCTTCGCTTAATAACTCAGGCGATACAAGTTATGAAAATTTGTGAGACGTGGAATTTAAATGGCATCCTTGATGTCACATCTTAGAAGGTACGTACTTTGTTATGGTTAAAAAAGTTTCAACCATCGCAGTGTTATCTTTTAACATTTTGGCTGCAACGTCGAGTAATCGAATTATTTTTCCAGATTTATACATAAATTTTCGTGCTAGTGTTTTAATATACAAAATTTGTTTAGGGTTTGAAAGGAGTAAGAAGGTTAATGTAGTATTTAATACATTTTAACGTTTCATTTTCCATTCCATTAAGTAAATTATTTCGATTTTTTGGAGCATTTGAGGTCACAATGTACAAAGTACGAATGAAAGAGAATGCATTAATAAAATGTACAACCCAATTGGATAGCTTTAAGTAAGAGGAAAATTTAAAAAACTTTTTGAATTGCCAAGAAACCTAACTGTAGTCGGTGTATGACCTAATATGCGACAGACTTATTATTATGCATAATTTATTCATATCTTTCTTCTATTGATGTCTTTCTGTAATTGGTACAACAACAGATACGAACAATTGGTACTATAAATTGAACGAATATCATCATATTGGCGACATAAGGCTCATGCATTTAATTCTTAAAACTGCAAACAATTTATATAAATATTGTACTTGCAAAAGTTCAATTTATATTTATGTTTCCTCCCAGAATTGTGTGATAATGTCTAATATATTAATGAAAAAGGGAACAACGTATTTATATTTTGTTATTGCGATATTAAGCGATTGCGTTTGCAACTTTAGGATTTCGATTTATTAACCTGATGCGACCAGTATGGTTCAAAAGATCCAAAGATAACTATGCTACGAAATAAACGCTTATATCTAGGTACATAAAAAAATTTTCTTCGAACATATACATTTCGTTCAAGTAAATATCTACTTCTGTGGAAACTTTTATGTAAAGAAATATTATCTTCAGCAACTCCTTTCAACGCTGTGCTCGTGGAACAGATACCTACTTTAGAATCCGTGTAATAAAAGTTCAAAATAAACAAGATACTTTCAGAGGAACGTTAAAGCAGGTTCCCTAAAACAAACAGAGGCAAGGTTTCAATAATGGTTAAATAATAAATAAGGTTTAATCCATATAAACAAGCATTTTTAAATGAATCAGATATTTAGTATATTAATTTAACTTTAACAAATGTTGAATATTATTGTACGCTTATTGGGATATAAATATTTGTATTTATACAGGGTGGTTCACGCAATTGTTTCAAGTTATAACTCCGTTATTATTGCATTTACTACAAAATGCCATAGGAGAAGATAAATGGTTCGAAGAGCACTACATCTGTAGGCCTTCAAATTTTTTTTAGATGCAGCAGTGCATGTGTAATTAACAATTGCATCATCTGTGTAAATAGAAATGCATATTGTTTTTTACACAGATCGATTCTTCTGATCATTCTACGTAAAAAATGATTAGTGTACCATGGCAAATAATTATTAGATCTCGAGATATTTTCAAAAAATGTCTTTATTAAAGAAGATACTCCGACACTTCATGACTATGATGTAAAGGTAAACACCCTTTCGACATTGTTATCATAACAGAAACTGATTTGCACGAGTAAGCATTTCATCATTCAGTAGCAATTCACGTATCGTAACTCGAGTACGAAAACTAAGAATTTGAAAAAGTGTAACTGTATTTCACTAAATACAAGAAAATGTATTTTACTAACAGTGAGAAACAAGATATGTACGACACTTTTGTGTTGTGTGACAAAAATACGAATGCCGCCGCAAGACTGTACCAGGAAAAATATCCAAACCGTCGACAACCATCGCGACAATTGTTTTTCAAATTGAATAACAGTTTGCAACACTATGGTGCATTTACCAAACCTAAAAGAGAAGTTCCAAAACCAGTAGTAGGAAATGAAAACAACAGAGTGAACATACTCGCTTATTTATAGTGGAAACCACAAGCATCTACATGAGAAATATCGAGAGAATGCAATGTAAGTCTCGGTAGTGTAAAACGAATTTTATCGATTTAGTGTTGGACATGCCTTACATGCTGGAGATTCAATAAGACGTATGCAATTTTGTCAATTTGTTTTAAACCAAATTCAGATGAACGAAGATTTCCCGTGGCAGATTTTGTGGACGGATAAATGTACGTTCACCAACAATGGTATTTTTAATCGTCATAATGAATATACATGGACAAGAAGAAATCCATTCCTTAGGAGGAACATACATCACCAAATAAGGTACACTATTAATGTATGGTGTGGGATTTTAAATACCAATATTATTGGTCCATACCTCATCGATGGTGCCCTAAACAGAGAAAAATATCGGTACTTTTTGGAATTTGAATTGTCCTCTCTTCTCGACGACATTCCTCTCTGAGACAGGCTAAATTGTAAATACTTTCAACAAGATGGTGCACCGGCACACAACTCACAAGTGGCCATGCGGTTTCTAAAAAATAAGTTTTGCAATAACGTTATCGCAACAAATACATCAATATGTTGGCCAGCCCGTTCATCTGATTTAAGTCTCCTTGACTCTTTTCTGTGGGGTTATTTGAAAGATAGAATTTATTCAAATCCCATAGATTCTGTAGAGAATCTGAGAGAAAGAATCATACTAGAATGTGCAGCAATAACAGTAGATAATTTAAACGCAGTTATGCAAACAATAAAAAAACGTTATCAGAAATGCTTAGAATGTAATGGAGAAGCGTTTGAACATCTTCTTTAATAAAGACATTTTTTGAAAATATCTCAAGATTTAATCATTTTTTTGCCATGGTACCCTAATCATTTTTTACGTAGAATGAACAGAAGAATCGATCTGTGTAAGAAAAATATGCATTTCTATTTAAAGAAATGATGTAATTGTTAATTGCACATGCACTGCTGCTGCATCTAAAAAAAATTTGAAGGCCTACAGATGTAGTGCTCTTCGAACCATTTATCTTTCTCCGTTGGCATTTTTTCGTAAATGCAATAATAACTCAGTTATGACTTGAAACAATTGCGTGGACCACCCTGTATATTTCATTAATTCTATCGAAACGAAGTGAAATGTGAGTATTAAAATAAATTTGGATATCTGAATGCGTATTGAACTCGTTTACGAATGATTTCTTTCTTTCGACGAACAGTTTTAAAGTACGTTTTCAGCTTTCATCTCATCCCATTATTATTTATAATTATTCCTTGTTTAATGGAAAGAATTGAAACGTACATCTTTTACAGAAAGAAAATCGACTGCACTTTGCTACGTCATTGCGAAAGCAGGTATTTCATGCACCGACGATCTCGTTATTTGTTGTTCCCTCCTTTGAAGCTTGTTTGCGGAAATCGATATTCTGATTCCATTTGAAATGGTCCTCGAAACATCGCGCTTTTCGCTTTCTTCTCGACTTACATCCGATGTTTCGTGCCGTGACAAAAGAAACGGCAACCTCAGAGGCGTAGTTGCACGATGAACAGATTTGCGAAAGTTCGAAAATACGTTTCGCGTTTCGCAGGCTTTAAACTTTCGAATGATTATTATGGCCCGAGCATGGAACAGACAACTCGTTTGCGAAACTAAATACGGAGCTTAATAACGTGGAAAATTAAGTACCGACTTAACAACGAATTTTGAAAATCAATTAGGAAAGGCTTAAACTATTCCCTAACTATTGAACTCTAGAGTTTCACTTATGTGTTCCCTCTCATCATTTCGCTTCAAACTGTTCGCTAATCACCGCGAAATATGAAAGCAGTTGCAATATACAGGATGAGTCATTTAAGATTTTCACTGCAAATATGTTCGCTGTTTTCGTGGTACGAGAATACATTCGAGAAAGAAAATATTTCACTTAAAGTGGTAATTATTGCAATGGTAAAGAATTTTTTTTCAAGGTTATATTTTCCGAAATTTTTAAGACACTATTGTTTACTTTTTAAGTACGATGGCATGCTTAAATTTTTTTCGATGTTAGGGCTGATAAACTGGTTTATCGCAATTAAAACATCAACAATAGCGTTGATATTTCGGAAAATATGACAGTGACAAAAAGTATCTACAATACTATCCCAATAAATGTGCCTTGGGACTAAACATTTTCTTCTTCATACTATACTTTCCTGTATCGCTAAAAACGAAGCAAATATTTTAGGTGAGAATCTTAAGTGACTCACCCTGTATAACATATAATGGATCAAGAAGTGTTCCCAAACTAAATATCCGACTTTCGGAAAACTGTCTACATTTAAACAGGGATCATTTCGTAAAAACGACCGTACAACGATTTAGATTCATTTAAAAGCTAGAATTCTCTGGTATCATAATCTATCAGTCGTTTTATCCTAAGGTTCTTTGCCATAATGTAGCAGGTGATAAACGGAAGGCGCGTTTTACCTCGAAAATGCTGTACATTCGACTCGCTGTGAAAATGATGGAAAACTATGTTAACGACTGACATTACCGTAGATTAGAGATTAAAGCTACCGTTTTACAACGTCACCTGGAATATTGATGTACGATTTTTGTAAACGTTCGATTATGCTTTGAATGAGAGGTGTGCCGTAATCTTTACAGTAATATAAGTTATACTGTGAAGACCATACATGTTCGTCACTGTTGTTTCATTTATTAAAACAGTGAAAAAAGAGAATATGACAATTTTGAAGGTGCCGTCGTAAAGAGGAGGCTTCTATTCTTTGAACTCATGGCAGCTTCGTTTACGAGAGTAAGTTTTAAAGATTGTTGGAGACATTTGAATTTGCAATATTTTTTAGGAAAATGGGTCGTCAGTTTCCGTCTTGCTACGTCGCTTAAAAATATCTTAAAAGAAAATGAACAATGCTTTGCAAAAGTAGAAGCTTCAAGCTTTGAATTGAACCGAGGCTTACGGTTGCAGTATTTGTTTTTACGAAAGCATCAGCATTTAAATATCGGCAATTTTTTTAATGCAAGTTTTCAATACTTTTTAGCTTTTTTACTTTTAAAACCGAATATGTTGGTTAATTTTGCAATATACGTTTTTGTGTAATACGTATACAACATTATTTTCCACTTTGATGTACACACAAATAATTCTCTCAATAAATCCATTTATGACAATATCACGTTGAGAGTTGGTCGATCGTACGTGCAGTGAGTAAATTTTTAAAGTCGATTTTCGCAAAAATGAACAAATTGTGTTCTATATTTTCGACTTATTTCTTGACGTAGAATGAGCCCCTATGCGGTTGTACCATCACTTATATGACATCCTGAGTATAGCAATATGTCACAGTATATATTCGTTTTGTACATGCAACGAACGCCGTACACATACAGTGAGTCATGAAAATATTCGAACACTTTTTAAAATGGAATAACATTTTTAAAATTGCACCAAGCAACTAAATGTTCTCTTAAGATGATAAGAGGACTAGTCTAATAGACAATATGTGATCTTTCTTATGAAAATTTAAATTGTCTGAAATTATAAAAGAAATAAAAAAGTAATGCTTTTAAACCTTTTTATCTGAGCTTTAAACGAAAATCTAAGCAGTGCTTTTTGTAGATCTCAAACTACAAATATAGAAGGATTAAAAATCTGCAGATTTCTTACAATTATAGTACAAAAGTTGCGACCAACTGTGATTTTCATAAGGACGATAATCGATTTAGATTAAATTTCCAGCATGTATGTAAATTACGAAGACGTGTGAAAGGCAATGTTGAAATTTTGCTTACAAGCTCGGATAAAGAATTTTAAAAACATAAGTTTTTATTTCTTTCATCATTCCAACAAACAGCAGCTTTACAAAAGTTTTTTCGCATATTGACTAGTAAATGCTTTTCCGTTATCTAAAAATAAAATTCAAATTGCTCGGTACCATTTAAAAAAAGTTATTCCGTTCTAGAAAGTGTTCGAATATGTTCGTGATCGATTCTAAATAATACATGGGTGATAAACTTTGCATAAGCACTTTAACAACAAAACATTGTACATTCTTTGATCAATTTTTTTGTGCTTACGCTTGCTCGACGTTATTGGAATTTTATTTACCGTTACTACGGTAGTTAAGAACGTTCCAAAAACCACGTTTCTGTTTGATAAATATGGTACGGATGTAATGGACCCAAATGGACCATGTATTGGCAATGCGGTCGACTGTTACGCAATCTGCCGTTCAATGGTTAACTGAGCTTCAGCGAAACTCGGAAAAGTAGTTGGAAAATAAGAAACGTTACAGGGAAAGTTAAGAAAATACGTACTCGTACAGGGAAGAACTGCGAATACGCTGAATTGCGTCGCGAAATCGTTGACATGGTACTTCGGTGTACTGCGACTTTCACACGCCGAATTAACTTTGTGTAAATGGTTGGGTATGGTGGACTGTGTGCAGGTTGTGCCAAACATGTTAGAGTTCCTTAACACCAGAACTACTAAACCAGTCAAAATGACTGGTCCCTATTTATTTCTTTTGCGATTATTCAAGTTATAATGAAAATGTTATAATAACTTTAGTTACAAAGAAAGTGATATGGCGAGGGGTTAACATTTGCAGGAAGTAGATCCAGCTGGCCACGAACAGACACGTCAAGAGGCGACTACTGTTCAAGAGCACGCGTGTCCATCGAATTTTCAAACTCGATTTTCTCAAAAATAACGAAAACAATATTCTCACATAATACAAATTTTATTCTACATTTTCAACTTCTTTTTTTAGTAGTATCACTCCTTTTCCGCTTATACCACAAGTTACTGATCACCATATATGTATATTCTCGGTGACTTTAACAAACTGTAATTTTCTTTTTAAATTTCTTCTACGCATCATCCAATAAACTAACCTTTTTAATTTCTTAAACAAACTCGACTCATTTGATTACATTTTAACCAGTTAACTGTGGCGACCTCTCTTTAGAGCGCGAACCTATGTATATGTGTCGTGAAAATCAAGTGAAGCACTTCCAGCCAGTGCACACAGGGATGCACGAATTCATCTGAAATTATTTATACTTTTTATATGTTCGTTTTATTTCGTCTTGACCTCCAAATATTCTAAACATATTGAAATTCGCGAATATATCTTCGTTAAGACAAGATAGTCCAAACATATTCGACCGTTCACGGTTTACCTGCCGCCACCCGTCGCTGAGCCGACGTCACCACCGACCGGGAAAACCCGCGCTCCCACTACTCCTAACGCTCGAAACAAAGAACGAAAATTCAGCACCACCATTGGCCAATACTTGGTCACGAAAATAGTATATAAGCAGCATAATGTATCTATACAAATTAGATTCGATTACACAGCTTGTACAGTACAGAAACGCAGAATAAATTTCAACTAAACCCTACAAGTCGATCGTCTCTCACGAGTTCAGAGTCATTCAGTCCCACATCAGTGGGTGGTCCTTCGACGTCAATAGGCACGAAGTGCAATATTCAGAGGAGTCGTTCAGTACAGTGAGCGACGCCTTAACAATCTTAGTTTTCGTTAATAGTTATAGTTTCGTAATTAGTTAAAATAGTTTCGTAAATAGTTAATGGTAACTAAATTTTAGGCATGACGAGTATACTCGTCGAACACAGCTAACTGGTTGAATAAGTTATCAAGTTAAGTTATTAAAAGCATTAAAAATGATGAGATTTCATTTATTTAGGTTTTGTGTGATTTATATTACAATATATGATCGAATAAAGAAATCATTTGAAAAAATTCTTACGAATACTTGATCATTGTGAAATAAAAAGTCTGAAAACGTTTATTTAACCAGCTGTGGTAGTATGTAATTAGTTAATAGAATTCCAACCGTTGAATTTATCAACAGATATGTTTTCAGTTTAACCCTTTTATTTAACCCCGCTAGGACAACGTTCGACAGCCAGCTTCATTTTCGACAAACGACGTTGTATGAAGTTACAAGTGTTACCACAACTTACTGGTTTAACCAGTTAACTGTGGTGCCCTCGTTTGAGAGCGCGCACCGTTTTATGTCGCCAGAATTGAGCCATGACGAGTATACTCGTCAATCACAGAGTAAGTTGTGCTGGTAAGATATTGGATCAAAAAGATGGGTTTATTTTATAAAATTGACAATTTTATTACTAATATTTACTCATTTGGTTAACATACACATATATTCCATACATATTAAACTAAAAACGCAATAAAAAGTAAATATTATACATACTGACCATATCTAAAGGAACCCTATTATAAATCAACTTTCTGACTTTTGCCTTTACTCCTTTTAGGCTAACATCTAAAAAACGTTATCATCGCACATAAGTAAATCCGTTATGCGAACTGGTAAGCTGTTTCAGCCGATATATAAGGGGACGCATGAGTTCATCTCAAATTATTTATATTTTTTATTTGCTTGTTTTATTCTGCCATGGTCTCAAAATATTCTAAACATCTTGAAATTTGAGAATATATTTTGTTTTTCTCAAAAATTACAATTTAAATAGCCAATGGTCACTTCTTTATACGCATGACGAGAATACTCGTCAATACACAAAATCGTGCCACTTCTCCATGACGAGTATACTCGTCAATCACAGTTAACTTGTTAATACTAGAACTACCAAACCAGTCAAAATGACTGGTTCCTATTTATTTCTTTCGCAATTACTGAAGTTATAAAAATGTTTTCATTAGTAATTTTTCGATATACTTCTTTAATGAACCACATTGTTGCGACGGCAACACCGGAGGTTGTACGTGCCTAACCCTGTCTCCGGAAATTTGTAACGCATAAACGAAAAGCAGACAAGAAAGTACGAAATTCTATACGCGCCGCACGCGAACAGTTCTACCCCGACGAACAGGCACCGCGTGCGACGCACTTGAAGACACGAAAACCAGACAACTCTGCAATAAATCACGATAATCCCTCATTGTTGATAATCCCGCATACAAAGGGCGTCCCAAAATTAAAGCAAGAATTGAATTTGCCGTCATTTTTGCAGTAATTTGGTGGTAACCCTGAAAAAAGAACAGTTTGACAACTGAGAGTTTAGGGTTAGTAAAAATGGATACAACAACGTGTTTTCATTATTGAATAATATTTCAAAAATAATGGAAATTTGGCGGCCGTAGTTTGAAAATTTTATACAAAATATGGTCAAAATAGTGTTTTAACCTCGTCAAGTGTGAAAAGATTAATTGAATAATTCAGGGAGACTGGATCAGTTGGAGACGCTAAACACACCGGTCGTACAAAAACAAGCCGTTCAAATGTCAATATCGAAGCAATGCGTGAGAGTGTTGATGAAAACCCAGGAACATCAATTCGGCGTCGTGAACAAGAATTGCAAATTTCAAGAAGCTCTCTACAGCGTATACTCACAAAAGATCTGTGTCTCCATGCTTATAAAATTCAATTAACACAACAACTTAAGCCTAATGACCATGAACAGCGAAGAGAGTTCGTGGAATGGATTATTGACATCAACAAGTGGATGCTGATTTTTCGCAAAATCATCCTAAGCGATGAATTACATTTTCACCTTGATGGCTTTGTTAATCCCCAAAATTGCCGTGTTTGGGGTTCGGAGAACCCACATGTGATTGTCGATCAACAAATGCACCCACAACGTGTCACTTTTTCATGCGGATTTTGGGCTGGAGGCATCATTAGATCACACTTTTTTGAAAATGAGGCTGGTCAAGCAGTAACTGTTACTGGTGCTCGATATCGCGACATGATAACACAGTTCTTTCTGCCGAAATTGGATGCTATTGATGTGGCCAATATGTGGTTTCAACAAGACGGTGCCATATGCCATACAGCCAGTGAAACAATTCAATTACTGCATGAGACATTTCCTGGTCGTGTACTCTCTCGTTTCGGTGATCAGAATTGGTCCCCTAGATCGTGTGATTTAACACAATTAGATTTATTCTTATGGGGTTATTTGAAGTCAAAGGTCTATGTCAACAAGTCCACAACCACCCGTGCATTACAAGAGGAAATTAAACGCTGCATCAACGAAATTCAGCCACAATTATGCAGAAAGGTCATGAAAAATGTCGACAAAAGAGTGCGTATGTGCCAGCAAAGCCGTGGAGGCCATTTGCCCGATGTGTTATTCCATAAATAACGCTATCCTATATACTTTATGATTCAATGAAGAAATAACAATCTAAAGACTAAACATTGTGTTTTATATTTAATTCAAACGTTGCGTTAATTTTGGGACAACCTTTACTTTAACTTTAATAATTTATTACAACAATTAATGATACAATTAAGTGTGATGTATTTTAGAACATGGAGTAGTCATTGTGCTCATTCAAATGTATAAAACCATTATGTTAAATATTTCTTGTTTTTAAACAAGTAACTTTTGAAAAGATTGACTAGTAGACAGACTGAGTAGGGGTTGAAATAACGCAAATTTGTCATACATATAAAAAGATGAATAGGTTTATTGTTTCAAAATAACTGTATTACATTGTGAAGGTTTTCATATTCATTCAAGCTTGTGTTTAAGTTTGACTAATGCTAGGTGTTTTCACTTGAAAATTTAGGTCAGTCTAACATAACGTGCTAATTCATTTTTTATTTTGTTTATCACTACACATTTTGAAGCATACAATCATAACGGGAGAAACTCTCAGAAGAATCTTTTGCATAACTGTTTTTGTTAACAAACAGTATTAATGTTTTCTTGTTTCTTCTGAGCATCACCAAATAATCCATGCAAATAAAATTTTTCAAATCATTTGTAACATCTTATGAATCTTTAAACTTATATGTTATCTTCTTGAAAATTTAAAACTCGTAAAATATTATTTTGTAAGGAGGGTACGCTTCTCTTGAGCCCCACGTTGGGCGCCAATGGTAAGGGGGGTACGCTTCTCTCGCGCCCCACGTTGGGCGCCAATGTAACCGTTACGTCGTGCTCGGGCCCCACGTAGGGCGCCAAGGGTAAGCGTAAGGCCTTGCTCGGTGGTTGTCACGTTGCAGAGGCACGGCTAGGGTGTGGGTTATGTGGTAGACTTCGGAGGAGGTTCCGGTTTCGAGAAAAGGATGGCTCCCGACGGGAAGAGCCTGGTCCGCGAAGGTCCGGCTGCTTCACTGAGGGAGGGTTTTGGAATGGTGGAGTCAGATAGCCTGGTACACGAAGGTCCGGCAGATCTAAGAGGAAAGTTGGGAGAGACAGACAGCCTGGTACGCGAAGGTCCGGCAGATCTGAGAGGAAGTTGGGAGAGAGACAGCCTGGTACGCGAAGGTCCGGCAGATCTGGGAGGAAGGTTTTGGCGTGATCGAGTCAGATAACCTGGTACACGAAGGTCCGGCAGGTCTGGTCAGGAAGGTGCCAAATGCCTAACTCTGTCTTTGGGCCGTTTTTTGCCCGTATTTATACTAGTCTAACGCTGCCTCCGTCCAATCAGGGGTGCGTATGACCGAGCGCGAGTAGGGGTTTTATGGCCGTACCTGTGAGTGCTCGGCGCGCGGTAGACGCGAGATTCGTACGTCTTACTGACTAGCTGTACAAATTATTTTTACACGTATTTGCTTTTCCAATTATATTTTAAACGTATTCGCGCTACAATTTTCATATTATGCTGAACATAAAATACCACTTTATTGTAATTTATTATTGTTGCTTTGTCGAGCGCAGATATGGAAAACATTGTAATACAAGGGATTAAAAGTTATTTTCCAGTATTCTTTCTTTGCGAAACAGTGTTCCATATATTGCTATATGAAAAACTGCAGTGAGATTACCATGCGAATAACCCATTAATTAACTTACTAATAGTATTCGCCAATTGTTGGAACGGCAACATCGAAGGTTGTACGTGTGCAACCCTGTCTTCGGCAATTTGTAACGCATAAACAAAAAGCAGACAAGAAAGTACGAAATTCTTCGAATTTTTCTGCATGTGTATAACTATTATAGATCTACCAGATGCGTCTTTAAAATTTTTAGTACTTGGCTTAAATAAAAGATATTTAAAAAGTTTCTTTTTTATTGGTAATTTATACTAATTCCAATATTTACAAAATTCATTTTGCATATCATTTGTTAAATTAATACAACTAATTGATCAAGAAAAGTCAAGACGTTTCGTCTAATCTTAAAAAAAGTTATTTAGGTTTGAAGAGTGTCCGAATATTTTTGTGAGCCACTGTATATCGTTGAATTTATCGTTCGGTGGTTCTAGTGTTAAAATGAGGAGAATGAGAGGGAATTCTTGGCGTTATTCTAAGAAACGTTTGTTTTTTGCAAAAATGTTTTGTTTTGGAAAAATGAGTTATTGATCAAAATCACCGACCAATCTGAATGCAGCTACAGTGCCGTTGCCTTTAAGCCAGCTGAAATACAACCGCTGTAGCCGAGCTTTCATTGGTTTATATTTTTTCTCAATAACTTTGAAACAAAGCGTCGAATCGCGAGTTGGTACAGGAAAAAGTTTCTCAGAATAACTCCAGGAATCAATTCTTTCAGGGAATTCGAAAATTTCTGAAATACGCTGCATAAATTTCTAATAATAGTAAAATCCATATCTGTGGACAAATACATGTTCAACAGTCAAATACAATATTAGAAAATCGCAGATCCTTCAGGTATATCAACAAACTAATTAACGTTTCGAATTTCATCAGTTTTGTGAATACGTCAAATAAACTGTTAACATCGTAGCAGGTAGTTTCTCCGGAAAGCCATTTATTTCTTTAAGATTTTAAAGATTTTATTTCATTACGACCCATAGCTGGTCACTAGACATCGAGTCACCGTCAATTTCTCAATTACTCGTTTCTTCCGTTTACTTTGTGTAAGACGAGGCGCTTTTCCGGGTTTATTATCTGCTACAGTTGATTCCTAAGATACACGGATTTCCCCGTGCGTCACTCGAAGGTACGAATTGTACCTGCTAGAAACTATAAAGCAGTTTCCAGGGTTCTAGTCGGAAATAATCTGTTTCAGCTAGGCTATACATAGTGGTCGTAATACAGCGATAACTTTGTGTTATAAAAGGCTGGAATACAAAGAACTAAGTAATAACAAAGCAATTAAAAAGTAATTAAACGTAATGTTCCGGAGCTAACACGTTGAGAACCTAGCAGAAACTTTGACTGAGATTTTCTGTGGATAAAAGTGTCTGGAATACTGTGCACTAAAATACTAATCAGCATTATCATGCACCAAACGTGGCTACTATGCAGTGGTTTCTAGTGGCACATATTCATATTGTATTATACCTCTAATAATTATAATTCTACACTTATGCAGAGTAACTGAATGTCCAAGACAGAAAATACAATGCAAAACCAATCGCATTTTCTACAACGGAAGATATTACCAACTCACATAGCATCAACGATAACGAGTACAACAGCCTTTCTAAAAGTGTCAAACGTGCACGATAAATATGGCCTGCTAATTTCCCCATAAAATGCACTCACTCGACAATAGTAAAATAATATTCCAATTTCAATGAATCAATTATAACTAGATCGTGGATTTTTATACAAAATGCATAATTGTTTGTATTGATTTCAAGACATGGAAGCTACATATACAGGGTGAGTCACCAAACGTTTGTACCTCAAATATCTTTGTTGTTTCTAAAGATACGTAAAATATGGTAAGGACAAAGTTGAATGGTACAGTAGGGTTGACACGGTGCTATAAAAAAAATTTTGTTTTTATTTCATTTTTTTAGAGATATCAAGGTCACCTTGACTTTTTAAAATGGAACCACTCTTTTTTAAATACCTACAATGATAGTCCTTTTCATTAGGAATTCAGTGACTACATTATTCCTAAGTCATTCAAGGTCAAGGACAGAGAAAACGTATAAGATTTAGAATATGAAAGCAGAATACGTTTATCATGGTTGAGACTTGTGGTAAATAGTAAACATACTATGGTCGTAGTTAAAGTAAACATACTAAGGTCCTTCAATGTTACTGTTATTCGACATTCTTATTTACTATCAGTATGTTTCCAAACACGATTCCGCTATGTCTTATTCAATAACCGAAAAGTGTGATATGATCACGATTTACTGTGAATGTAGACAAAATGCAGTGCAGGCCCGATTACTTTATAAAGAAAGGTACTCCGAGCGAAATACTCCTTCTAGACAGACTTTCATTAATACGTACAGGTTGTTTCGAAGTACTGGAGGTGTACATGCAAGAAATGGAAGAATCCCATTACCAATGAAGACAATGAAATTAATATTTTAGTAGCTATAGCTGTCAATCCTCACGTGAGTACGAGAAAAATTTCCCGAGAAGCAGGCATAAGTCAAAGTAGCATAATACGAATTCTGGCCAGACATAAATTTCATCCGTTCCACATATTGCTCCATCAAGGATTGCACGAGAATGATTTGCAAAATAGAATTAACTTTCGTCAATTGGGTTTGCTTCAAAATCGTTCAAACAAACAAATACCACCTCGGATGTACTTATCAGAGTTCAAGGTTCCTTCAGAACTCGTTTACGTCAATGTATCGACGGAGACGGCCATCATTTCGAACATTTGTAAAATACAGGTATTTTGCTTCCATATTTTAGTTTTATACGTTTTTTCTGTCCTTGACGTTGAATGACCTTGGAATAATATAGTCACTGAATTTCTTATAAAAGGGACTATCATTGTAGGTGTTTAAAAAATGGTGGTTCCATTTAAAAAAGTCAATGTGACCTTGATATCCCTAAAAAGATGACATAAAAACAAAATTTTTTTATAGCATCGTGTCAGTCCCATTGTACCATTCAACTTTGTCCTTACCATATTTTATGTATCTTTAGAAACAACAAAGATATTTGAGGTACAAACGTTTGGTGACTCACCCTGTATATCTATTTCTTTTTTCAATGATTTTAGCGAGTTATAAGTAATAAAATAATATTTTTAACCCCTAGGATTCCCATGATACTTCTATTCATTTATTTCTTTTTTCAATGATTTTAGTGAGTTAGAAGTAATAAAGTAATATTTTTAACCATTAGCATTCCTATGGTGCTTCTAAGATGGCAATAAAAATTTCTATACTATTATTTAAAACAACTTTTACATTTACATTTAGCAATTTCAACATTGTTTACAAATAATGTAAAATACTTTCAGCCTCTTTACTGGTTGACTACATTTTAATGTCAATCTAAATACTAGTATCACTAATGACGCTTCTAAGACGACACTAAAAATTGTCATACTACAATTCAAAACAATTTTCACATCACTTTGTTTGCATTTAAAAAATTGGTAGAAATCGAAGTGTTACGCGTACGAGTAACAGTAATAAATTTCATATGCGCGAAAGAAGATGAACAATGTACAATGGAACTATTCCAGATGAAAAAGTGTCTCCATTTTGGTATTAAAATTGCTTGAAGTGTAAAGTTAAATTTTTTAAAGGTATTTATAATTTTGCGTTTGATGTATTCATTTTCCGTCATAATTGTATAAAATTACCAATCTAGTTATTACTAATTTAATCCCCCTTGTCGTATTATGACGAATCAGACTGTCGTGTTGAAGATTTAAAATAATCTCTAACAAATATAACTATTATGCCTTTCTTTTCAGATGAAATCAAATGTTGTTCACTTGTAATAAATATTTAAGCATTGAAGTAGATGCAACAGTATAAAAGATATAAATTTTATTTTTCTCTTCTATAACATTTTTAGCGACGAAGATGTTATAATAACTATAGTTACAAAGAAAATCGTATGGTACGTGGCTAAAGTGCACACAACCGCAATTTGAAAAACGACACATGGACTGTGAAATATAGTCGTGCATTTTATCAATAAATAAAAAGAAATGTGAAGTATAAGAGAACATGTTTGTGTTACGACCCAACACGCAGACAAAGCTATCAATTTCTTCATTTTATGGTGAAATAACTTCACGTTATTTTCTCATTTTCTCTGCAGTATCCTTTTCTGAGATAATAGGCGTGGACTATTAACTTCGCGCTCGTATATATATATATATATATATATATATGTATTGGCAAAGACAGCGAAAAGAAGTAGGGAGAGAGTTCTTAAGGGATCCTAGGTTATCAGTGTGATTTATGGGTTTGAATTAATATAAGTACAACTGCTATCGTGGCACCGAGACATCGCCGGATTAACTCGATGGCGGTCGAGTAAAACAGAGACTCTCGTGCAACGATCTCCGTTGAAAGTCGTCCATTTTCTGTTTGTTTCGACCTAGAAAAATGCATATGAGTGAATAGTAATAGCTATTTCACGATAAATCAGAGATAATGGAATTCTTGCTATCAATTTCTGCAAAGCTGGTGTGATAATGTCAGAAAACGATAAAAAGATATGTACATTTTTGGATACACCAATTTTAGCATTTTCGTCAATGATATTTCATTGTCCATAAGGTGGACTTCGAAGTATTCGTACGAGTATCGTTTGTACATTTTAGAAATTTTTGGTGTCGAAGTATATTTAAGTAAAAGTTAAAAGGTTTAAGCAATTTAGAAATTTTACGTGTGAAAGCGAAGTTGAGTAAAAGTTCAGTCACTTAAGGTTTATAATAGTAAAATTTTAACGAAAGAGCAAACTATTTTCCATGACTTTTCTGAGATCTATTTTTTATCCACAAAATCACCATTTTATAATTCAAAACAATTTTTACGTTATTGAATTTGCTTGTGGTTAATATTAATACAACTAATAGTATTTATTAACATTATTAATACTATAATCTAAATATCAATATGTTATAAGAGTCATATTGTTTAATTTCGGATGTGTAAAATAAATAAACCATATGAAATAAAAATGTTCTAGGTCCCATGAAATTAAAAATATGAGTTTTAGAAGTAATATAGTTTCGAGTATAAAGAGCTGAATTTTACGACCACACTTTCTTGAATCCCTAACATTCAGAGTTTTATGTGTATATCTACTTTAAAGTTGGTCTTCTGCTAAGTAGTTCGTAGTTTATTAAGCGAAATCGCATTTTTATAGACGAATTCGCTAAAACATAGGTTAAAAAAATTTATATTCTTCATTAAAAATTCAATTAATTCTAGATCAAAGTTAGAATTTTTCTAAAAAGTTAGATTTTTATGCATTTCATTTATATCTTCCTGTATATTTGCATACGCTGTAAATACATACAATTTAAGAATAGTAGTATCATTAATTTATCGAAATTGTTAAGAGTTCAAATACATTTTTATTTATATTTATTTGTATTTAGTTTCTTGTATTTGATACAGAAGATTTTTAATTTTTAATATTTCATATATGTATAGTATTTCGTTTACAATGATAAAAAGTGAAAAATACAAAATAGATGAATAATTTTATATAAAAACAATCGAGTTATATTTCTGATACGTCAAGCTTTCTATATTTTCATAAATTGTTTTTATGCTGCGTCGTGGAATTTTTTTACATAGGACTGGATAGTAACGAAAACAATTGTCGTAAATGTTCACTAAGAATTTATCCAGAACTTTAATTAATCCTCGGGCAATCGTGGAAAAATGTATTCCATTAGGCTAAAGTTCAGTCAGCAGGCACGTAGGCACTCCCGAGAGACTTTAAAAGGATGAACTTCCTCCATTTGCTTTCCTTTTAATGCTTTCCAGCGATTTCGCTAAGTATCATTTACTATTGATTCTCGATATATTCTATTCTGATGAATCGTGCAATTTTCTTACTGTGAATTAATAATTGAATTCCATCGCGAGGATGCTGTGCGCACATTCGATTTCTGATATGTACTAGACCTGCATAAAAATTCTCCACCCTTCAAAACGCTGTATTCTTCAAAACATTTCGTTGGTTTATTTACTTTCACGTTCAGTCGTATATGATGAGTTAATTGCAGTCTGGTATGAAGTAAATATATCATATTCTAATATACAGGGTGGGGCATTTTAAACAGGTCACCTGAATAACTCGCTTGTTTTTGAAAATAGGAGAAAATGCATTAGA
>CM052093.1:3212741-3225178 GCA_028453745.1 Agapostemon virescens | reverse complement strand
GTTTTTCAAATAATTCATGACAACCTTCCGGCTTCTATGAATTACTTTCGCAATCTTTGAAATAGAAACATTTTCTTTAGAATTGTTAATTGTTTTCATTTCACTATCTGTTAACTTCTTTCCACGACCCATTTTTGTTTTAGAAATTTTCCGCAATAATTCACCACACTATATATTGTAAGAACGCGCGAGCGTGCGATGTGCCACGTAGGGTAACAGGGCGGCGACGACGTCGACGGAGGTTGACGATCGCGATGGAGTCTGACGATCGCGACGGGATCTGACGATCAGCGGCCACGGGCCGCGGCGCAGTTCGGCCTAGACATTGAGCGACGAAATTATGTACGAGAGTAAATAAAGTTTCACCTATTACAATATCAAATACTTAGCCACCTTCCTTTGCTCGTGTTCAACTGAGAAGTGAGAGTGTAGCATGTGTGCTATTATTTTGTCGGATTACGTTTCCATGAAATCTACCAAAACAATGATTCTAAGAATTTAGGGGCAGTGTTTACGTGCCAAAGTCACTAAGATGGATATATAAGAAGTAACTCAAGAAGCATATGGATGAACGCTCTCATTTCTGTTCTATTTTTAAAATACTATGAAATTTAGAAGGTGTGCTATTCTATTGTCGCGGACTGTATGAACCGGAATTTTCCCATACGTGGCGCTTGCTGTTAATGTAGTTACGGCCAAACTTCGTCATTGACGCCATTTTCTTGTTTCAACATCTGATAAAGATTTTCAACTCGCAACCGTACAAGTTCTATACAACAGCATAGTTTTTAATAGCGCTGAACATGTTGAATTTTGTGCGTGGACATTACGATTTGCGGACGGCATTGGTTTTCTGTTACCATTTCAACAACCGTCGGATCGTAGTGTCGGTGTACCAGATCTGTAAATATGAAATTAGAATTTGTCCGTACTTGGTGCTAGCTGTCAATGTAGTTACGGTCAAACCGCGTCATTGACGCCATTTTCTTGTTTCGACATCTAATAAAGATTTTAAACTCACAACCGTACAAGTTCCATACAACAGCATAGTTGTTAATAGCGCTGAACATGTCGACTTTTGTGCGTGACATTACGATTTGCGGACAGCATTGGTTTGCTGTTACCATTTGAAGAAAATTGCTGCAGAATAGCATCCAATGCTTGTTGAAGCTTACGCATGCTCTTGGTAAATTACAGTGTTTTGAGTGGTTAAAAAGAATAAAAAATGGCGATTTGCACGTGAGAAACGAAGAACGCGAAAGACCATCGAGAAAGTTTGAAGACAGCGAATTGCAAGCATCGTTGGGAGAGGATGAAGCTCAAGCGTAACAACAACTCGCGTATCAATTAAATGTGATACGAGAAGTCGTCTCCATACGTTTGAAAGTCATGGGAAAAATCCAGAAGATAGGAACACGAAATTAAAAGGCAACACACAGTGATTTTGCTTTATGGTAATATACCATCGCATACAGCAAAACCGGTCAAGGAAACGATTGTACGACAATGGTTTGCCTTAACCCTTAGCACTCCAATGACTCTTCTCAGACGACGTTCAAAATCGTCAAACTATTATTCCTAACAATTTTTACATATTTATGTTTACATTTAATAAATCTGTGAAAATTGAAGTGTTCCATATACAAGTAATGGTATTTTGGAATTGATTGTGGAATTAAAATTGCTTGGAGTGCAAAGGGTTAAATGAGGAACAGTCTTTTTGGCATTTGTCAGATATTCTCATTAAAAATCCTAAAGGTACTTTTTCACAATCCTGTATGTCTCAATTTATCTAATCTGACATCAAGCTACATTCGTGGATGATTGAATTTATTCAATTTTCACTCAATTTTCTACTCAAAAAGTAATTTTGTTTTTGCCAACAGAGGATTTAATTGTATTTTTTTGCACTGAACTTCACACTTAAACCGCATAATCATTATATGTTTTGAGAGCTGATATAGCAAGGCTTGTGTGTGAAAAAGTCCAATTGATTTTACGCAGTAATTTTTAGCTGGTGCCCTTTTAAGTATGGAGAGTAATAAGCAGCATTTTCGTCATATTTTACTTTTTTACTATAGAAAAGGTAAAAATGCTGTTCAAGCCAGAAAGAAATTAACCGATGTGTATGGAGAAGATGCGTTGACAGTACGCCAGTGCCAGAACCGGTTTGCAAAATTTCAATCCGGCAATTTGGATGTCGAAGATGCATCACGTTTTGGAAGGCCGGTTGAAGCTGATAAAGACACGATAAAGGTATTAGTTGATGCAAACCGGCGAATAACATTACGTGAGATCGGTGAGAGGTTAAATTTATCAAATGTAACTGTTTATGACCACTTGAAAGGTCTGGGTTTAACCTCGAAGCTCGATATATGGGTTCCCCATGTTCTCACGGAGAAAAATGTGTGTCGTCGCGTTGACGTCTGTGATTCGCTTCTCAAACGTCACGAAAATGGTCCATTTTTGAAGCGTATCATTACTGGGGACGAAAAATGGGTTGTATATAACAATGTCAAACGCAAGAGATCATGGAGCAAAGAAGATGAACCGGCTCAAAGCATTTCCAAAGCCAATATCCATTAAGAAAAGGTGATGCTGTCTGTTTGGTGGGATTTTAAAGGAATAGTTTTTTTTGAGCTTTTACAGGATAACACAGCAATTAATTCGGAAGTCTTACTGTCATCAGCTGGACAAACTGAATGATGCACTTCAACAGAAAAGGCCAGAACTAATCAGCAGAAAAGGAGTAGTGTTCCACCAAGATAATATGAGACCTCATACAAGTTTGATCACTCGCCAAAAGCTTTTACAGCTTGAATGGGATACAATGCCACACCCACCATATTCTCCAGATCTGGCACCTTCGAATTATTATTTGTTCCGGTCACTGCAAAATTTTTTAGACGGTAAAACCTTCGCTTCAAATGAGGAGGTCAAAAACCACCTCGATCAGTTTTTTGCCAGCAAAGACCAAAAATTTTATGAGCGTGGAATCATGCTACTACCAGAAAGATGGCAAAAGGTATTGGACCTGAATGGCCAATATATAATTTAATAAAATATTTGTTCATTATACGAAAATTGTCTTTCATTTTCACAAAAAAAGACGAAATTACTTTCCGAACAACCCAATACATTAATATAGGGTAATGTGATTTCTTTCCTATTTTTGAGATTGCAATTTTATTACGTGTTTCGTAACCTTTCATTTAGTTCGTACATTATTTCTATTTATCATCTTGTTCGCATAATGTACGTTGGTCGACCAGCTGGAGTAAGTATTTTAATGTTTCAGTAACACAGTTAGAGCACAATTTAATACCGGACTTTTAGAAGGATTAACGAATATTAGTTATATTCGAAACTTGAATTTTCGAGGAAAATTTACTTAAACTTCCTACGCTTCCCAGTTCAAATATATAGTTAACAGAATAACCTCGTAGCCTCATAATGCTCGATCAAGGAAGTTAGACAGTGGATGTCTGCTCTGTCCGGTAGTCCATGAAAGACAAGATAGTGCACAGTTTCGACGCTGTTACCATAAATGTCGTTAATATGCCATTGGTTCGTGGATTGAAACTGAATATAACTAAATCGTAATTTATGGAAAGTGTACTTATCTAATTTTCTTCTAAATCTAAATATTTTTTATCATTGTTGAATTTTTAAATATATAATGAAACATGTTTATCGACTCTTAACAGCAGTTAAAAAGATTAATCAGAAAAGTTTACATACATTTCAAAATGTTAATTATTCAAACACATTTTACAAGTACTATTATCATTTTAATACAAATTATTTGTAACAAATTTTTCCTCACCTTAGATTAATTTCTATTGAATATTAACTGTTTTACCTATCGTTGGTCTTTTAAATATTAAACAAAACACGTTTATTATCTCTGACAGTACTACAAAAACAAATTTATCAAAAAAGTCTACATATTAAATTAAGTTAAATATTTAGAAAAGAACAGAGATTATGTTCACTTTGCGGTTTCGATTAGCTTCTTAGTTAACACTAAACAGTTTTACCATGTAGTGCCTGCATGTTTTGTCTCCAACATAAATAAATCAAGTACACAAAATTATGGAGTGTACTATTCAATCATAAGGATCTGAAACATTGTTATAATTACTATGTACATTGTAACAACTAATTTTATTTTGTTCTAAATATTCAGAATATGTGTAAATTAATAAAATAATGTTAACAAATATGTCCAAGGTTGTTCTTTCATCGCACGTAGACTTGAGGGATTGACTATACATTTCCAATACCGTCCGGTGTTCTATTTTTACACAAAAGTTTTATAAAAGTCAGAAAATATGAAAAAATAGTCGAGAAACTGTAGGAGGGTTAATATTACATCTCCCCTGTGTAGGTGGGGACTGGAGGAAGGCATTAATAACGTTTTCGTAATCTAGATTCATTTGCGATTATTATATATGAAAGGTTATAAATATTTATACTTGTGACCACGCATACCCTAGAAATTTATAGTCTGTTCATACTTGTTACTCGTGTAACTTATGTAAAATGCACATGGTTCAGATGTTTCTCTCAACTCTAAACAGAATAGTTCTAGTTGTATATGGAATAGGAAGAATTTGCAAAAATGAAATCTACATTTTTAACCTCTGATGCTATAACATCCCGTCAGACTTTCGATGAAGACTTTCGTATTTGTTAACACGTTAAACGCGTAGCTATTTTGCCCAGCTTTCATTTGTACATATTTTAACCCTCTATTAGCCGAATTTTTTTCTTAAATATAAAATAATATACGCAGATTAAAAAGAATTTACTAGTTTAAACAATTTTATTATAATTTGTAACTTTGTAACTTTGAAGTGACAACGGCTTACGATGTTTGCGCGTCTGTGCATAAAAGCTTAAGCGTGAAATTCCATAAAACATTTTGCACTTAGCGTTAAACATAGATGTACGTTGTATTTGGAACATTTTATTTTTGGAATCCCTTTGTTGGATCACATTGCGGTGCATATGTATTCGTATAGTCAACTACATCACTGATAATCTCTCTGTCAAATAGTTTTCGTCTGTATCAGTATTATTCGTCTGGGATACTAATTGCTAAACAATTTTTTGTGGTCCTTAATTTTCCTTATCCGATGATGATTCGGTATTAAATTCATCGTCACTGACAATAATATTTATGCGTCGACGGGTAAATACTACTGGATCATCCTCATCGGACTCAGAATCTAATAAAGAATCTTGGGAACTATCACTTCTAATGCATCTAATTCTAATTCCTCTATCACTTTTATGTGATCATGCATCCATATTTTGGGTAGATGATATACAGGGTGTCCCACATAAATGGGAACACCTAAATATCTTTCGTATCTACAGAACTATCAGAAAACTTCAGAGGAAAAAGTGACACTATTGCAGGGGGGCAATATAATGGTGAAGAAAACAATTTTTATGTCGTGTTTTTTAATGAAATTTCAAGGTTACCGATGTTTTTTTAAATGGAATAGTATATTTTTCTTACGATAGCATGATAGACAATAAAAAACTGAATTTAGTGGATACCATCTTTTTGACCTTGAAATGACCTTGAGCAAGAATAATCGTGTTGAAGCGGATGAAATGTGGAAGTTTAAAACTTACGTGTTTCAGCAAAGATTGCGCGTTGTTTACGTCGGGTTGACCTTTACATATCATAATAAATGTTCGAATTGTTGACCATCCTCATTTATGTAATGTTGAAATCTTTTAATAAATGATCTGTAGGCATTGTCGATTTCCTGAGACGTAATTGAAGCACATGCTGCAGTAATCCTTCGTCGCATATCCTCTGGCGTTGTGGGTTTACACTACCGGTATTTTTAAATTGTTTTACCACGACGGAAAATGCGTGTAACGAACGACAAATACGATTCACAAATTTTTCACGATACAAACGTACTGCTTGCCTCAAAGATTGGTGGCTTTTGTCATAAGTGTAAACCATATCGATTCGTTCCTGTACAGTATAACTCATTGTTATCACTTTCACGTTTCGAACTCGAATAATGCAGAAGGGACAACCTACTTATTCTAACCGATTATCCTTCTGTTAACGATCTCATTGATACATACTCCAACATAAACATACGCTGTTTACTATGAAAACTATTTCCAACATTTATTATGATATGTAAAGATCAACCCGATGTAAAACAACGCGCAATCTTTGCTCGAACACGTAAGTTTTAAACTTCCACATTTCATCCGCTTCAGCATGATTATTCTTGCTCAAGGTCATTTCAAGATCAAAAAGGTGGTCTCCACTAAATTCAGTTTTTTATTGTCTATCATGCTATCGTAAGAAAAATATACTATTCCATTTAAAAGACATCGGTGACCTTGAAATTTCATTAAAAAACAAGACATACAAAATTTTTTTCTTCACCATTATATTGCCCCCCTGCAATAGTGTCACTTTGTCCTGAAGTTTTCTGATAGGATTGGAAATACGAAAGACATTTAGGTGTTCCCATTTATGTGGGACATCCTGTATAACTCTCAAAATAGAAGAAAACACAAGTATTATCCTGAATATACCAAAATCTATCATAATAGCCTACTGTAACCTAAAAGTCACAAAATTGTATCATATACAAATAGTAACAAAATGATTATTGAAATTGCAAACAAACAAGTTGTTATCGATATGCAAACCAAAAGCTATTATGTACGCTTTGTTTTGTTTAATACATAAATTATAATAGGTAGAAGAACAAATAATGTAAATTGCACAAGATGGTTCTGTTGGTTTCTGTCTGCAGACGACTTGCAAGGCATTTACTTTGATATTGCAGGTTGACAGTGCTGCCAACCGTTATCAATATTGTTATTTATTACCTCAAAAAAATCAAGATCATTTGGTAAAATGTCGATATATTAACATGTGACTTGAAAGTTACACGTCCCCGTAGAGGGTTAACTTTAAATGGAAAATATTCAACTGTGTATAAACAAAGGACTTGTTTAGACTATTTGTGCTTTTCTGTTTCAATGAAATCTATTAAAATAGTGTGAATATATTGTAATATTATATAAGTTATATATAACATATTAATTTGTAAATTTGATACCGTCATTCCCCAGAATCTGACATAGCGTTTAACGTGTTAAATATGTATCTTATCGATTCTCTTAAAATTTGATCATACCTAAGTAAATATTTTTGGAGAATTGGAGAACATTCGAAAAGACGTGACTACACAATAAATATAAATTTCCCTTGTCTCTCCAATCGATTATAAACATGGAAGAAGTTTTACTTTATTTTATAGGAAAAAATTGTTTGAAACGATCAAATTTCAAGGCCATCAAAATCGTTGAAAAGGATCGATTCTCCAAACCTCACCGGGAATTCGTATAGCCATTTCCCGCGAATGCATCCCTGTAATCTCGATAATTATAAAAGGAAAAATTTGAGACCGGTCATTAATACCATTATTGCCACCGGCAATAATATCGTTAAGGTAAAGTTAAAGTTATTAGGTTAACATCTCGAACTATTGAGAGAGAAATTAAAGTGTGCAGAAAGATCCGTTGATATCGACCGGATAGTTTCGCAAAAAATTTAATCTTTATTTCGCTCTCCGAAGACTTCGGTGCACCGATAAAAATTCCGTTTGAAGAGACGCGCGCGTCCAGAGAATCGGACCCGTTCTCCTCTTTCTTGCTTTCGCTCGTCCTCTCTTCTTCGCCTTTCTACGTCGGCACTTTGCTTTTATATTGTACGTTGGTCGAGTTAAAGAATTTTCTATAAAGTGGTATGTACATGGCGGATGATTTAATATGCGGACAGGTACGTGGTCGAAGAGTTTGGCGACGCACGCATGGCGTGCAATAAGTATTTCAACGTGTTCGCCGAGCCACAACTGGAACGGTGCTCCAACAGAGCGAGGGAAAAAGGGAAAAATTGGTCTGCCGTGTACGGCAGAAGCCCGGAAGCAAGTGTTACGCGAAATAATGCAAAAGGCGGCTTTCTTTACATTTTACATGGGTGAACACGGATACCGGCTCTCACCGTGCATCGGCCGACCAGCTCGCTTGCGCTTGAGAGGCTAAGAAATGAATGGCTGCGGGTTACAGGGGTCGCAAAGTGCCGAGTTCTTTTTTATAGACTCCGATGGAATTGGGAACGATTTAACGAGGCCGGTTGATTGGCGAAGCGAACGTTTCGCGACGGGAATGTCTGTGTAAATTATTAGGTGCTTGAATAAGTTCCCGTCTTTTACTAGTAGACGTCGCAGTTAATAGTTGAACTTCAGATTTTATGCACTTTTCATAAGAATGGATGCATCAAATGCGGTATAGACATTTCCAAAAATTCTTTAAACATTTGGTGTATTATTTTCAACTCCTCTGAATCGCCAAAAAAGAACTATACATCCATTTCGCTTCTGTACTTTGCAATTAAGGGGAAAATACACTTTAGAGGGCCTAAAAAATAGTGATTTTTAGACATTTTTTTCTCAATAACTACAAAGTGGATCATTCTCAAACTTCCATGATATTATGTTCTATATTTAAACAATACAAACAATTTTCTATTTTAATGATTAATGTATTTTTTTGGCAATATTTATAAATCTTCACAGCTCCGCGCCACGCGCATCGTCAGTTTGTGTACATCCTACAGCCTCTAATTTTCATCTGAAACAGGAAAACAAAAGCTTTTTTTAATCCTTATAAAATTATCTCGTTGATGAATTAAAAAAATTCCAACAAAAAGTACAAAATGCAAAAATTTTTAGCTTTATTGAAAAAGTTACGATTTTTCGCTAAAAATTTTGACTTTATAATGTAAATTGAAAGGAAAAAATGCAACTATTTAGGAATTTTTTTAGTTCATCGACGACATTTTATCATTGCCTAACGAAAAATCGCCTTAGGAGCTCAATTGGTCCAATAGATCGTTCTGTATCGCGTACACAAGATTCAGAAATATGATATTGAGAAAAACGCGTTTAAAGTTTTTCGACTGCTAGAGTAGTAGTTATTGAACACTTACTTCTGGAGGAAACTAATCCGCTATACCAGGGCCATATAGTAAGCCCTCTGTGGTTTCAAAAAATTCATTTTGCTCCATTTGGTGCAGCTTACGATAGATTCGTGCTTCTTTTGTGCTGCTGTGTCTACAGCGTTCCTGTCTCGTTATGCGCTGCGCGTCATACGTATCGGCAAAGAATATGCATTGTTGCCCGATATTAATATTTAATACATTCATTATCTTTAATATAGCTGAGTAGGCCTCGTTAAAAATGCCAGCCGCAATAAAGGCGGAGGTTTCGATAATTTTTGTTCCGGAATTTAGATGCTTTAGATTTAGGCGCCAAACCGTTGAATTGAAACTTTCATTGCAATACTGTGTGTGTCCACCAGGGTGGCTCTTATTTTTCGACCAACGAAATCGAAAATTTTCATCTTATAAAGTGTATTCCCTCCTTAACATTAGAATTGCCAAACCAGTCATTTTAACCCTTAGCACTCGAATGGTAACTCTAAGGCACCACTAAAAGTTGTCATACTATTATATAAAATAATTTTTACATCGCTGTGTCTGCGTCTAAGAAATTGGTAAAAAGTTCGCTGTTGTAAGGACAAGTAGTAGTTACAAAATTTGTATGCATAAGAGGAAACAAATCATGTGGAATGAAAATTTTCTAAATCGGATGAAAAGCTTTAATTTTGGAGAAAAAACAGCTTCGAGTGCAAGGGTTAACTGGACTTTAACTTTTCCTTTCGCAATTATTGAAATTATAAAAATGTTTTCATCAGAAACTTTTAGATATACTTCTTTAATGACGTATACCTTACAATAAGAATTGTTTGAAGTTTTGATACATCCAGTCTCGTTATTATTACAAAGCGATATATATCGTTGGATTTATTGTTCGGTAGTTTTAGTGTTAAGGCTCAGATGGCAGACCATTTTTATAGTTACACTATCGAAGATGTTTAGGATCGTGTATAGCTTTAATTATTAACTTATTTAGGTGTACTTTTGTATAGATATTTCTTATTGGCCCATCAGTCTTTTTGATGTTCCCATGGCAATTACCATTTATTTAGTTTAATCATTAGAAATGGAGTACTCTAGATTAGAATAGACTCAGATACTGCTGTTCGAGGGTTAATCGAAACAATTTTTATTTTTAAATTAAATGATCACAACTTAATCGTGCTTAATTAAATTAAATGCGATTGATAGGCATCGTTATATATAAACAAAATAGCAAAAGACTGGAATTAAAGAAAAATAGATTGCTTTATGTAATAATTAGTATTGTTTAGTACATGTTACCTATATATGGATGACGGAATTATTTGTACAGTTTCTAAATAAATTTTCACGTTAATAAATTCATCGTATCAAAGAGTACTCTGCATCATACATTTCATTTTTTCGATTTTTATTTCATTCAATATCTCATTTCGATTTTATAGAATTTTTGTGGATTCTAGTTTGGCATTCAAAGTGTTAAACACAGAAATATACGGTGATTTCCGTTTGGACCATTTTTGAAAAGGTTCATTCTTGAAGGTGATTCTTGAACATTCGGACATTCTTGAAAAGAAAACGACCCATTTAAAATTGGAATAAATAAATTGTGTATTTCAGACGTATAAAAGTTACCATTGTGTTAATCTGATCGGTAATTTTGTTTTATCCCCAAGAACTCGACGATGTGTTTAATTTAAAATTTTTAAAATATATTTGCCAATTTGTTTCACTAGTAAAAAAGTCTACGTATCGTATCACGAACATTTCATTTCTAAATAATAATAAAACTTACTGTATTCTTCGTTATCAATTACAATGTTAACGATTTACGAATACGAAATATGAAAATATCGCGCGCATTGATATTCTTGAAATATTTAAATACTGATATTGGAATTATAAACATTAAGATGTGAAATAATGCAGGAAATTTACATGAATAAAATTACATGTTTCTGTGACGTGTATTAATACATTCTTACATCTTTGTATAATCAATATTACTCCATTCTATAACCTTGCCTCCAAATCGGTCTTTGATGCAGCGATCTAATAATACCTTTCGCATTCAACCATGTTAATTCGAAATCTAGATTTTCCAAACGAAACTCACCATTGGGAAAAAAAACGAACACATGTTAAATACCATTCACAACTTCGCAGATTGGAACAACCTAACCCAGACCATAAATAGATGGTGGTTAATCGGGTATCCGCAGCATTGACCCAGGTGTCGGTGGCAGAAGTTAATTAATGGTAACGCGAAAACGTGAATGCGTTATCTCCCGATCTTCCTGACCCTCTAATTACCTCGTATTTCAGCTTTAAAACAATGAGCTTGTGCCACGTCACCTTGAACTTTCCCGTCTCTCACTTCCCAGGTGCGCAGCAAGCTCAGCAAGGGCCATTTGCGTGCTTGGCGCTAATTGCCGGGGCAAGGTGACGTATTTTCAGGAATATAAATGTAAGATGTACCTTGAAACGCGAGTCGGGCCGTCGAGGACTCGAGGGCCCAGTTACGAGGACGAATTCCTCGTGTTCTCCGCGTTCCTCGCCCTGCCATACTCACCCTGAAACCACCCTCTCTTTCATGCTTTCTCATACTCTCGTTTCGAACGACGAATCCGTTGCTTCCGGCATGCCTCGTCCTCCTTTTCTAGGGTCGTCCTCGTACCCTCACCTTGCGGGTATCTCCTTTCCCTGAGGCTCCATTATCGTCGGCCTTCGCTTCCATATCGGCACAGGATGAACCTGTTCCGGAAATATTGGTGCTCGCTACTCGAGACCCCTCTTGACATTTAAGCTGACCATCTCCCGGTCTCGTTCCTGATATACCCTCGGTGCCATTACCGTGATTTCGCTCGTGATTCCTACACGGTGCGATTCTCCCGAAGTCGGCTCCAATCGTGTTTCTTCTCGAAAGGATCACGAGACAGTACAGTGGACTCAAAAAGTATTTAATACTAAACCTACCACAGAGGGTTAAAATGAACCTGTCTAGATTTTTTATTTTACAATTATTGAAGTTATACAATTGCCTTCATAGGAATCGATTCAATATATTTATTTGTTCTATTACACTTTATAATGAAAATGGCAAATTATCCAAATCAATTAAATCTTGACATTTTTATTAAGCAATATACAGTAATCAAATTTAACACTAAACCTGCCATAGCAGGTCAAATGACCCTTTTCAGATTTCTTACTTTACAATTATTGAAGTTATAAAATTGCCTTCATAGGAATCGATTCAATAGATCTACTTGTTCTAATACACTTAATAATGAAAATGGCAAATTATTGAAATCAATTAAATCTTGGTACTTTTACAAGACACTATACACTAGCCAACTTCAACATTAAATCTACCATAGCAGGTCAAATGACCCTT